>CAOGCB010387975.1:0-18403 GCA_948266635.1 Cnidoscolus chayamansa | reverse complement strand
ATTAAGATTATTTATTTAGTTGAACTATTCATGATAATAGATTTACTTTTGTTAAATTATTTATTTAGTTGTAGTGTATTATTTTTATTGAGTTGAATACTTGAATTATTTTTGTTAAATTTATTTACTTTTTTTATAATTGTTAAATTTGTTAAGTGTTAACAACTTAACACCTAACAAAACAACAATTTGTTAAGTTAAGTTGTCAATAGGGTTATTGCTAGAAAATGTTGATTATAAAAATCTGATTTTGTAGAATTGTGACATTCTTTTCAATCTCTCTCTCTCTCTCTATCTATCTATCTATCTATCTATCTATCTATATATATATATATTAAAGGTAATGCGCTTTTTTTATTCGGGCGTGCGCTTTTTTTGCGCCTTGCGCCTAGGCTCAAGGCGCATGTCTTGTGCCTTGAGTGCGCCTAGCGCTTTTGACTACTATGATAAGAAATTGCATGACTATCTCCAAATTATATTATCATCAACAATCGTTTGGCATTGGTTCAAGCTATTCATTTGGCAGTGACCATAAGACTCCCATTTATGTTTCTGAGGTATTTATTCTTCTGATGAGATTCATTTAACATTGGCTTGTACGGCCATTTTCCTCCAGATGTGCTTCAATGCATTTGATAAAGCTGCAGATCTTGATGTACTGGATCATGCAATTCTAAACTTCATATATTACCTGGTAAGTTTTGGTATGTAAAAAAATTAAATTGCATAGATTCTTCTCATGTAAAATTGTTACTAGGAAGGTGCTAGGTGATTCATCTTATCTTCATGTGGATATTTTTTGTGCATGCCTAAATTTCAACTTATTTTTTTCTTGCAGCTAGTGGAGATTTTACCATCTTCACTGGTTCTTTTCATTTTGAGGAAATTGCCTCCAAAACGTGGAATCACACAATATCATCCTATACGTTGAAGAGATTGTGATGAGATGAGCTAAAGTGTAATAGCAAACCTTGAGAATGGATGGATATAATGCTTGCATTTTCAGTTGGGAGAAGGAAGACTATGGGCTCTAATGAGAACATGGAGAGCAAGCAAATGTTTATATTTTCGTTTCAGAGTTTGAAGCTAATGTCATGGAATCCAAAACGCCTTTGTTGTTTGTAGGGGGTTATTATTGTGTTGAAAACATACATCAAACTGAGGATTGTGAAATTATGGTTAGCTATTAGCATTGATGTTTGTTTTGCATCTTTTAGTCAGTCCTTACTGGGCTTCTGCAACCATACATGAAAATGGTGAGATAAGTGTTCTATGATTGGATCTTGTGAAATCATTCCATTGATTTGCATGTGTGTGTTTGTGTTTTTTCATTCGTTAAGTTATCTGTGTTCGACTGTAAACAAGTTGCATGCATAATTCAACAGAAAGGTGCATTCAAATAGATGAAAATAGAGGGTTAGCTAATTATTTCCGAAACAATTTTATCAAATTATTCAGATACGAAGAAACAGACAGACATGATGTTTAATAGAGTGATGAAGAAACATACCTGGTGTGCTCTTCTTTGTATGAAAGCTGGGAAATGAGATTGCGATGAGCATGTGAGAATGGGAGGTTTAAATATGATATCCATGTTGAATGGCAGGTGGGCATATGCATAATTCTATCGTCTCAACTCACATTGTGGTTGTGGTTGTGGTGTTGATTGAATGGTAGGTTCTGCTTCATATTTCCTATTAAAAAATAAAGCTAAAGCATATAATGCGACATTCATAGATTTTGTGTTGGGATAGCTTAATGTCCATTGTATCAGCATTTGATGGCCATGCTACTTTCTCTTATATATACTTAGACCTTATTCGTAAGTCAGCTTAATGATTTCATCATATTGTACTTTGTGTTAATGAGGAATGATATAGATGATTAATTGTATTTGAAACATGTTGAGGGTAATTTTGGTATTATAATCCTCTCTCTCAACATTGATTATATATATTGATTAATAATTCAATACGTATAAAATAGATATTTCTTACGTCAAAGAATCATTATTATTCTTACAGTACATTAAAAATATATATTCTTTTTGATATTTTAGCATATGGATTATAAATAATTGCAAATTCATTTATTTAAAAATTACAATTTAACAATATAGAAGAGGTTTTTTTTTAATTTAAAAGTATAATAGAAATAAAATATAATTATTAATGAAAACAACTAAATAATTAATATTATAAATATGAATTAATATTATTATTATAATTCATTTTATTGATTTAAAAAATGTATAATTTAATAAAATGAAGTATTAATTAATTAAAATATTTTATATCAATAGAAAAAAATAACGAATTGTGCCTAATTTAGTGCTTTATTTACTTTTAGGAACATAAGAATATATATATATATATATATATATATATATATATATATAAAATTAATTTTAATTTATTAATAATGAAAGTGTATGAAGACTTAACTTTTAGATTATAGAGATATTCAATAAAAATAAAGGAAAATAATGCAATTAATTTTTTTTTAGTTTAATTTAGTGTAAAAATGAGAGAAATAAATTGATAAGAGTGTATAATAATCAAAATAAAAATTAGAAAGATATATATATATATATATATATATATATATATATATATATATTATTTTCAAATAATATGATAAAAAATAATTTAATGTTTTAAATTTGTATTATACAATTAAATAATCAAAGTAAAAGCTAAAATTTATAATTTTATATAATTAATAATTAAAATTTTTGTTAGATAGAATTTCGTTTAAATGAAAGAAGACCCAATATATATAATATATAGTAGGAGGAAAAAGGCAAGGTGACTTAGTTGGATAAATAGTCAAACTCGAAGCTTCACCGGCTCGGGAGCAGGTGTGGAGGCCGGAGTGAGGCTTGGATTTGGATACGTTTCTTTTCTCTTTCTAAAGCTCAGCTGCTCAGGTACGGTCTCAGGCTTGGATTCTCTCTCTCCCTCTTCTTCCTCAGTCCGTATAGCCGTTGTCTTATTGTTATTTTTTTGGGTATATATGTGTAGATGCAGAGAGAGTAGAATGGGGAGTAGAGTTCCTGTGCAACACTACAACTTAAGATCTGCAAATTCCTTCATCGGTAGCTCTCTGCATGATCTCAACAGCGTCGATTCCCGCCCCAATAATCTCGACGCCATCGGGGATGCCGTTGATCGCCACGCAGATGATAGCTTGGACGCCGACGACGATTCCAATGCTGCTGTTGTAAGTCGGATTTTTTGTTTTGTTTTTTTGAAAAAGAAAAGAGATTGTGCAGGTAAGAATTTTCTGGCAATGGAAAGAGAAGTTCTTTGTAATGAAATGTAAATTTATGTTTGGTCGTTGACAAAAAACTGCAGAAGACAAAAAAGAAGAAGAAACAGAGAAATTATTAGGACATTATTGCCAAAACTTCCGGGGAGTTTTTTAAAATATATATATATATATATATATATATATATATATTTTTCAATTAGAATCTTTGTTCACAAATTACTTGCTATTTATTTGGTTTCTGAAACCTTAAATTTTATCTTTTTTGGTATCCTAATGATTCTCTCTCACTTCGACTAGGCTCATTAACCATTAGAATGATGGATGCTACACGCAAAAATTCAAGAATATTAACCTCTATGGAGTTGATAAATTGCACAATTTGCTTTGTCAGGACTGCATGCATGAATCCTATAGGAATGCCTTACCCCTTCATGGTGTTGGAGTGGAAGATGATCGATCTAGCCTTGAGAACAACGGGTCTTCAAGAAGTGCCTATGATATATTGACTATTGAGGGTACGTGTCAGCATTTGTCCAAATTAAACTAAAATATTCTTGTGACATTCTTAGCTATATTTTACATGAAATTGTTCTTGCACATGTTTTTCTTCACATACGTTAATCCATTTCTGTTGGATCTTGAACTAGATGTTTCGCCTATTGAGTCTGCGAGAGCAAGATTTTTGCAAATAATGGTGGATCACTTTATCAGTGATCATGTGATTGAAGTGGCTGATAATGAGGCTGAATATGTTGGTCACTCAGCGCAAGACAAGTTAAATAAACGGAAATCAGGAGATGTGCAATATGAAGGTGATCCAAGGTTTGCTTTGCCCTTGATGTATGTAGCGAATATGTATGAAACACTAGTACACGATGTAAACATGAGGCTGGCTTCTTTGAATGGCATTCGAGATAAAACCATTGGAGTAGCCCTTGAAGCTGCCGGTGGTTTGTACAGAAGAATGGCTAAGAAATTTCCTAAAAAAGGTAGATTTGTTTTCCTTCTAATGGGCATTTCTGAGTTGAATAATTGAATTTGTTGACTGCAGTAAATTGTAGTACAAGGAAATGAGTTTTTTTTTGTCAGACGGCATGCGGTTCCATGCATGTTCAAAATTGCATTAATATCTCACAAATGGATCTTTATGCTATATTTTTTGCGCAACAAAATTCCAAGAATATGTTTTCTTTTTGTATACTATGATTGGATCTTTTTGGTAACTTGGGATTGTATGTTTCTCCTAAAGGTTCTTGTATATTTAAAAGAAGAGAATTGGCGACTTCTCTTGAGACAAGGACACGGTTCCCTGAACTAGTAATACAGGAAGAGAAGAGAGTACGTTTTGTGGTGGTCAATGGTTTGGATATAGTTGAGAAACCTAACACCATGCCTGTTGAAGATGCTGAATGGTAAGTTTTATGATAAATTTTCTCATTTCTACGTATGCCATTTTGTAGATTATGGTTCTACACTTTGTCATTTTGTAGATTGGCCTTTTTTTAATCATTTTATTTATTCTAGTTTGGTGAAGTTTGTCATTATCAAACCTTGATTTTTACACCCAATCTTTTTTTCCAACTAAGCTAGATAGCACGCAATGACATTCCTTATGTAGGAACATTTTCTTGTGTTTGGATGGAAATACAACTACTACTGAATAGGGTTGTAAATGAACCAAACTGTTCGTGAGCTATTTGAAGCTTGGCTCGATAAAAGCTTGGTTTGGCTCAATTTGTTTTCTACATGAGCCAAGCTCCAGCTCAGTTTTTAAGCTCGTTTAGTAAACGAGTCAAGCTTGAGCTTGCAGATATTCAACTCGTTAAGGCTCAAAAGCTCGTTTATTTATAAGTTCGTGAGCTAATTCGTGAATATAGTCGTTTAACTAAAATTATTTAATGTTAAAATTATTATTTTTAAATTAAAATAATTAAGATTACAAAGAAGATGTATTTTTGTTTGCAGATATTTTTTTTTTGAGCTCGTGAATATAGTCGTTTAACTAAAAGCTTGTTTATTTATAAGTTTGTGAGCTAGCTCGTGAGTATAGTTTTTTAACTAAAATTATTTAATGCTAAAATTATTATTTTTTAATTAAAATCATTAGGATTACAAACAAGATGTATTTTTTTAGAGAAATTTATTATTTTCAAACTAAAAATCTTTAAGATTGTAAAGTAAAAAAATTTTTTAGAGCTATTCGAGATTTTGCTCGATAAAAGCTCAACAAAAGATTCGATAAAAGCTCTGCTCATTTGTTAAATGAACTAATATTAAGCTTGTTAATATTTTGCTCGAGCTTGATTTGAGCTCGAAAAAATTTTAACGAGCCAAATTTAAACTCTTTAAAGCTCGGTTGGTTCGTTACACCCCTACTACTGAACTTTTTGCTGAAAATATAAAAACATATTTGAAATGGAAAGAAGTGCATCCAACAGTTATTTGAAAGCATATGGTGATAGGACATTGAAAATTTTCAGTCTTGCCTGTCCAACAAGCATTGAGAATGTTTTTCTAAATTGGCCCCTCTCAAGGTTGCCCTTAACCTATTTAACTCGAACTCGGGTACAAGTGTTAGGGATTGATACATATCACTATGTCTGACTTGTCAACTTTCTAAATGGTAAATATGGGTATGGATCTAAATTTAGACACAAGTGCTTGGATATATTAGTTACTTAAAATATGATAATAAAAATATAAAATTATATAATAATAATATATAATAATAATAATAATTAGCTAAATAGATCATCAAATACAACCAAATAAAAACACCTAAAATACAACTGAATTACTATTTTAATCTACAAAGAAAAATGGTACTCTCTTAACCATGCTCTTCATCTTGAGAGAAAATAGTGTTCTATTAACTATGTTTTTCATCTTTAGAGATTTTCGCCACTCAAGTATCCGAATGCACAAATATGTATAAGGCACATATTCTATGTTGTGTCTCATGCCATGTTGTGTCAACACAAGTACAAGAATGGCAAAATGAAGAGTTGAATTATCAAAGCCCTTAGCAATCACCAAGATTTCCTCATATTGTCAACAACTTTCAAACACCTGATTCTTTTTTTTTTTTTTTTTTTTTTTTTTTTCCTTTTAAAGAAGGCCTATTACTTCAAAATTTTCATCATTTAGTCCTAAAATTGTTCTGTGAAATTGCCAGTAGTCAACACCATACTCACACACATGCGCATATTAATTTATGATATGATTTTTTTTCCTTGACATTTAGTGTTGATACATATGATGCCGCTGAATATGTTTTTTGTTGTTGCCTTCTAATTGATGGCTGAAGGTATTCATGGAGGATGGATATTAACTCAGAATCTTTAGTATATCTTCTAAGATTCAATGAAAAGGCATTCTATGTGCTTGGATACTAGTGTCTTTAAATTCTTGCTCTTATGCTTGTTTACGATCTTACTCTACTTTTATAGTGTTGATAAGGCTTTTTTAGCATAGATATTATAGGTTTCTTCGTCATTCTATATCTTTATGTCTATAGTTCATAGTTTATAAACTATGCATTTCTATGTAGCATAGATATTGTTATTTTCAACTCCTCTAAATACTGATTATGCAATATCATGTGAACTCATTTATACTTATGTGATAGTGGTATATTTGAACGTGCTTATTTGTGCAAACCCACATGTACTATTTGCTTTCTAGTGGAAGATTTGTCAATTTCTTTCTTTCTTGATAATCATAAGATCTAATAGTGTGTTGGATGAATGTCACATGTATTGATTTAGTCTGGAAGGAGGAAACTATTGTTCCAAATTGGGTAAGATATGTAAATTATAACCAACTACTAATTTCTTTTCCCCCAAGCCCATTTACAACTCAGGACCTAAACACAACACACTTCATCTCACCCAACCTCACATTCCCATCAGACATATCCAGTTCCTTAATGCTCTTACTGTAGCAATATCAAGCGGTGTTCCAGCAACCCAAGTCTTTGCCCCCCACCGGATCACATAACCATAATATTCCTCTAAAGCCACATACGAAACCGATTAGTATCAGGCCTTGCAGGCACAACTATCAGTAGAAAAATGAAGTTGAGAAGAAAATCTAAGAGATGCTCCAGACTGGTATTATTAGACCGAGTAACAGCCCCTTCTCGTCACCAGTCCTACTTGTTAAAAAGAAGGACGGCACTTGGCGATTTTCGTCAACTCAATGATGCAACAATTAAGGATAGATTTCTGATTCCGCGCATTAATGATCTACTCGATGAATTGCAAGCAGCAATCGTATTTTCGAAACTTGATTTACGAGTGGGTTATCACCAAATATTAATGGATTCCGATGATGTGCATAAAACAGCTTTTAAAACACATGTGGGACACTACGAATTTCTGGTAATGCCTTTCGGCCTCACCAACGCCCCTGCAACATTTCAATCTTTGATGAACAGCCTTTTCCAACCATACTTACGGTAGTTCGTGTTGGTTTTCTTTAATGACATCCTGATATACAACCCTTCTATGGAATCGCACATTGAACATTTACACGTGGTACTGCAGGTCTTATATGATAACTCCTTGTATGCTAAACTAAGTAAGTGTGTATTCGGCAAAGCCTCCATTAAGTATCTTGGGTATGTTATAGCTAACCGAGGGGTTTCTACTGATACCGAAAAGGTTCATGCAATTGTTCATTGGCCTACACCAAAAAATATCAAAGGTGTGTGAGGATTTTTGGGGCTAGCCGGTTATTACAGACGATTTATCAAAGGATTTGGGGTTATTAGCAAACTGTTAACCGAGTTGTTGAAGAAAGATCAATGGCAATGGAATGTAGAGGCGAATGTCGCTTTTCACAAGTTGAAAGAGTTGTTAGCTATGGCTCCGGTATTAGCTCTACCTCGATTTGATGTTCCCTTTGTGTTAGAATGTGATGCCAATAATTCCGGAATTGTGGCTGTGTTACTTCAGCAGGACAAATCATTGGCTTTTTTGTCCAAACCATTGGGGTTGAGGAACATTCAACTGTCGGCTTATGAACTTGAGCTACTTGCCATCATATTAGCTGTATCTAAATGGCGGCATTATCTTGAATTGAGCCACTTTGTCATCAAAATTGACTATCAAAGCATCAAATATCTATTGGAACAGCGGTTGCATACATTGTTACAACAAAAAGGAGTAGTGAAATTACTGGGGCTTGACTATTCAATTCAGTACAAAAAGGGAGTGGAGAATTGCGTGGCGGATGCCTTGTCATGACAATGGGAAGGTGCTGCCATCCACCAACTTAGTTTGTCATCAACTTCCCCTTCATGGTTACAAGAGGTTCTCACTTCCTATGGTAAGGATGAGTTGGCTTCTCAGGTAACTACTTCTTTGCTCTTACAAACTGAGTTCCAGCCATGGTCAATCCATGGAGGAGTGTTAAAACATAATGGCAAAATATATGTGGGGGTTTCTTCTACTCTCCGACAGAAGATAATTAGTGAATGCCATAATAGTCCAACTGGGGGACATTCAGTTCAACGCATTCGAAAATACTTTTATTGGCCGGGTATTCGTTGTATGGTAACAAAGTGGATTCATGCTTGTGATGTCTGTCAACGTTGCAAGGCTGAACATTGTGCTTCCCCTGGTCTTCTCCAGCCTCTACCCGTTCCATCCCAAGCTTGGCAACACATATCTATGGACTTTGTCGAGAAATTACCTCGGTCCATGGGTTATGACACGATCTGGGTAGTTATTGACAGATTCACAAAGTTCGGGCATTTTCTTCCATTGAAGCACCCATTTTCGGCAGCCTCCTTGGCTGAAATCTATTTCAATCAGCTGTTCAAATTGTATGGAACCCCGGTTAGTATTGTTTCGGATAGGGACATAATTTTCACAGGTATTTTTTGGAAGGAATTAATGAAGAAATTGGGCACTCAACTTCATTTCAGTTCAGCTTATCATCCTCAGTTCGACAACCAAACTGAGAGGCTGAATCAATGTTTAGAATCCTAACTTCATTGTATGACTTTTCACAAACCCAAGGCTTGGTACAAATGGTTGGATTAGCTCAGTATTGGTACAACACTAGTTATCACACCTCCATCAAAATGTCCCCATTCAAAGCCTTGTATGGTGCCGATCCTCCCTTCCATAGCATTCATTCTGTTGAGTCTCCAGTTGCAGCTGTTGAAGATATGTTATTGGAAAGGAAAGAGATGAATGTCTATCTGCAAAATCAACTTGCTGCCACAGGGAACAAGATGAAACAGTGGGCCGATAAGAAACGAATAGTCAGGGAATTTCAAGTCTCTAATTGGGTTTATTTAAAATTACAGCGTTATTGGCAGAAATCATTGGGACCAAGAACTTCTATGAAGCTATATCCGCGCGTCTTTGGTCCATTCCAACTCATTGAAAAGATTGGGGAAGTAGCCTATAGGCTCGCCTTGCCTGCGGAGAGTGCCATTCATCCAGTATTCCATGTTTCGCTACTCAAGAAATATGTCAAACCTCCTTCCTTTGCCCTTCAGACACTCCCTAATCTCTGAGATGGACACTTCGAAGTCGTTCCAGAGAAAGTAGTTAACACAAGAACAAGTTATCAAGGAGACAAGGTGGTTCCCCAACTTCTCATTAAATGGCAACACTATCCATCAATGGACTCCACTTGGGAAGATGCCACCTTTTATTGCTCAGCAATAACATTTTATCATTCTTGGGGACAATAATGTGCTGAAGGGGAGGGAATTGTCACATACTATCGCAAGAATAAAAGGAAGTTCTAGAAGAAGTTTGTTATTTGGAAGAATGAGCTGGAAAGTAGCTAATATTTCAATTAAAAGAACATTGTTATTATGTTATGATATCATCTGATTATATATCATGAGGAACAGTAAGGTACAGATTCATGAATAGAATACAATCATTTTTCTCATCATTCTCTCTTCCTCTCTTCTCCTCTCCTTCACTCTTCTAATCTCCTAAACTCTACTCTGCTTCTCAGTTGTACTAGTATCTTACACTATCTCCACTTGCACTCTGATGATTAAGTTAGAAATACTTCTCAAATAAATGCTCAAGGAAATAAGATAAAAAAAAAGAGAGTAAATGCTAAGTGATTAGGATGATAAAACTAAGAACATTGGCATATTTTCTTACCTACTGCTGGGGATTTATAAGATTCTTGCTGGTCATGTCAATAAAAGGCATTTTGTTAAATTGGTAGAGTTATGGTTTCTAGGTTTGTAAAGATTATTTGGATATTGACATATCTTGAGTTCGCCAAGAGAAAAACCATAATTGCATGGATCATTTGTTATGGGCAGTTGGATATTTATTGTTTAACTGGCTGACTTATCAACATGTAATTGTTAGGCGGGTGGTGTAAACTAAGTGAAGAAAAAATATACTATAACAAATTCTAATCATCCAACATATAGATTTGAATGCATGGATATTAATCCATATTTATGCATAATACCCTCGGACTATCATTTGTATCGCTAGTCTCTAATATAGTCATATGTATTTAACACAAACTATTTAATTGTTTCACAGTCTAGATAGAGTCAAAGTACTTTCAAACTTCACGAGAGTTCCCATAGACCAAAAACCAAGCCTCTCTCTTAATACTACTTTTTACTATTTGGATTATGTGCATTAACAAAAGTGAAACACACCCATCTTTTTTTACTTAAAATCATAGGCTTAAACTCAGTACTCACACACATATATATAGAGTTTGTAGGGTTATGTTGAAAGGATTTGACCTTCCATGTTTATGACCTAGAGATGTGTCCCTTTGTAAGGACGTGTCCTTTGTAAAAACATGTCTTTTCGTAAGGACATGTCCTTTCGTAAGGATATAACTTTTCATGATATGGAATTGGGTTTTGACCCACATGGGTGGACCCATATGGGTGGCCCACTTAAATTTCTAACATCTCCCACTCACACATGGTGGGTCAACTCTCGTTTTAATTATGCAAATGTTATACTTCACAAATAGACCGTGTGACCAGTACATACTTCGAGAGCTCAATTGCTATATATCTGTTAAGATAATATAACATCGCGATTGATGGAGTTTAAAGTAGATGGAGTATGCCCCTAGATCATTTATCACATTCATATTTCTCATAATCTCTTTTTAATATTTTTTTGTTTACAATTATGTCTTTATCTCAATAACAGACATAATTGACCAGTCAATGAACACAAATTGATGTGATACTACTTAATGATCTTTCTCATCTCACGATTCTTTTAACCTTAATTTAATTTGTTTTCTAGAAATGTTCCGTCGGATCAAATCATTCATAATCCTTTGGCAACAAGCTAAGATAACAAGAATTAAATTAAGTCTTGAGAAACCGATCATAGTCATGAGGGTACAAAGTAAATATTACTTATAACCTTCAAGGCTTCACGCAATACTAAGTAGAGATTAAGCTTAAATTACCTTTATTGGTCATTAATTGCATACGTGGTATGAATACCACAATATTATCTCCATTTTTTTTATAGAGCATATGTCTTTAAATATTTAATATTATACAGATGATAGTTGAGACAATCCAATGTCCAACTTTGAGTTCACATCTCTACTCCAAATTATATTTTCAGAACTCACACCTGGTGCGTAGGATTTTTAATTTTAATCACGTATGATTAAATTCATTCCAATAAATGTTATAAACTTTGAGCTCTCTTTATTATCATTCCAGATAATAATAAGTTTATAACTGTTTCATCTCTATTAATCTCTTAAATAATGAAGGCGATTGTTTGTGTGAAAAGGCCAATCTTTTATCTGTCCGACATACTTTTTAAATTTTAATATATGTTCTAAACATATATATCAATATGTATATGAATTCAAATGAACACATTTGAAGAAAAAAATTAATAATACAAGTACAATATCTATGTAAGCCTAATAACTTATCATGCCTATTGTAAACCTTTTTGCAATAGGTTTCACTATTGTCATATAATATGTAGATATATACTTTATGTTTAACTCAATATTTATACCATGTTCCTTACAAAAAAAATACATATATTTAACATCATTATGTTTCATCATTAACTTTATTTCATTTTGTCGAGTAACTATAAATTCTTTCCCTTCAATCTCAAAGCGACAAGGGAAATGCATGGACGACTTATTCGTCACAGTTGAGATTGCTAAATTGATTTATCAATATTAGAGTTACTCCCACTATGGCCAATTATGTCATGGATTCATTACATGTATTTCAATCTCAATAAAAATAATTCATTGTTTATTGAAAATACTCCCACTAGGGAAAGAATCCTTTTCAGTTTTTATAGCGAAAGCAATATGGTCCAAAATGTCATATAAAGACAAATTTTTATCTATCCCATATTGTCTAAAAAAATAATTCCATATGAATGTGACATCTTGTGATTCAAATTGAGCTATTGTGCCACTATGTTATTCACTAATGAATTTTGACTGTTCAAAATATCTTGTAAAAATACATATTCTTCCCTTTGGATCTAATTTTCTATATTTATGAGAAGAATTTTGAATAAAAAATAGCACATCATCGCAAATATTAAAATGGATTAACTAAAATGGAACTTCAGCTTATATGTCTTTGCCTCGAGAGCCTTTGCTCATTTAAGACATACTGAACTTTCATATTGAGACATTGTACAATAAAATGAGACGTTGTACAATAAATATTAACTTCGTATACAAGTTTTCTACACAATAATTAATTATGTTAACACTTATTCCACATTAGATTTAGAATCGAAAGTTCACTAAGTTCCCAATCATCAACCAAAATTCTAATGATCAATACGTTTAACATAATTATACAAGAAATTATAATCTTAAATCACTTAACTTTAAGATTAAATAACAATATGTATTCAATAATAAATATTGATTTTTTCATTAAGACATACATTGTCTTATCATAGATCCTTTTTTATGGAAAACAACATATTGTTCAACATAAAATAAATATGATCTAAAAAATTTAATAAATCCTTATAAAATTTGCAACAATTTTCTATATTATATATAGAAAAAATGGTAGTCAACAAAATAATTTATTTATACAAAATAAATAATTTAAAGCAAGTAAATGGCACTCACGAGGACCAAACGACACATCAATTTATTTCAATTGAAAAAGACACGTCTTTCGATTGAAAAAACACGTCTCTTGATATGAACAGATATGTCTCTTCATATGAACGGACACGTCTCTTCATATAAATCCACATGATTTTTTGAATTCATCTTGGGCATGTATATCTTGTGTATAGTCTTTCTATAATTTTTTACTTTCGAGATAATTCTAGTGTGACAATTTTCTATAAGGCTTGTTAAGGGTAAAAATTTTGAGACTTTTTCTCAAAAGTTAGAGAGAAATATCTCTATTTTTTTAATGAAATTGATAATATAAAGTGATATAAAGGCCTAAATAGAGTTTAGATCATATTATCAAATTCTAGAAACTTCACCAGAAGAAAATTTCTAGAATCAGTTCACACTTTTTTTTAGTATTCTGAATATGTTAAATATATTAAAAGGACTAGGAAATAAATGTAGGGCTCTGATACCAATGACAAAAAATATACCATAATAAATTCTAACTATCCAACATATGGATTTGAATGCATGGATCTTAATCCATATTTATGCATAATACCCTCGGACCATCATTTGTATCACTAGTCTCTAATAGTCATATGTATTTAACACGAATTATATTAATTGTTTCAGTCTAGATAGAGTCAAAATACTTTCAAACTGCATGAGAGTTCCCATAGACTAAAAACCAAGCCTCGCTCATAGGTTATGTGCAATAATAAAAGTGAAATAAACCCATCTTTTTTTACTTAAACTCATAGGCTTAAATTCACACACATGTATATTGAGTTTGTAGGGTTATATTGAAAGGACATGACCTTCCATGTTTATGGCCTAGGGACATGTCCCTTCGTAAGGATGTGTCCCTTTGTAAAGACATGTCGCTTCGTGAGGACATGTTTCTTTGTAAGAGACATGTCCTTACGTAAGGATATGACTTTTTATGATATGGAATTGAGTTTTCACCCACATATGTGGACCCATATGAGTGGCCCATTTAAATTTCTAACACTAAGTGATGGCGTGTTTAATCATATATTTATTTAATGATATGTCCTCTAAAGTTGTCAGTCAAACTAATTAAATATCAATATATATTATTTATTTTCACGTGATCTTTTTCGACCCAATATATTATATTGGACAAGACCCATATTTGGATATCTTTGAGTTGGAGACATGTCATAATCTTATGAGCGAAAATTATTATATTGTATCATTTCCCTAAAAGTTGGCCAACCAACCTCTTGGTAGAAAGTTTTCCATCACAATTTGCAAAAGTTACTATACTACTACTCCAAACTAATCCTTATTCTGGCTCGTCACTAAAATTACAGGTTTAAAAGATTAACAGGTCGAAATGAAGTTGTTGTCTCGGCAAGAGACTATAAATTCTATTCTCCAAGGCACAAGTATAGACGTGTTGTGTCCAATATTCCTTCTTTACAGGTAAGTTTAATCCTATCTATGCAAGCTTAAGTTTACACCATTTTGAAATTTGAAGTCTAATTTGTATATTTCTTGAAAATAAAGTGTCTATTAATACATGTATGTTAGTCTATTTGAAGCTTTCATGATATTTTCTTAATTCCATTTTATTATAACAATGATTAACATAATTTCTTAGGCCACAATTTTATTATAACAATGATTGACATCATTTCTTTGGCCACATCGAGGATGTTATATATTTATTCATACAATCATAGGATGCATGATGGTGCTAATGTTAATTTTAATGAAATTTAAACAATTTCCAACTTTGAGCCTTGTTATTCTTAAAGATAGAAATAATTGAAATTTGTGTTCTTTCAGACACTTTCTACTACAAATAATTCTTCTACGACACAAGGTTTTAGATCTATAAGTTAAATTCAACTCAACTATTTGCAGTTCGTTGGGATTGTAAAAGAGTGATAGTGTAACATCTAATTGTTCATATATCATATTATTATAAAATGTAGGTATTTGATATGCATTAAGAACTAAATGGATAGGAAGATAAAATTTGCAAATGTAGGTAGTTGATGTTTGTTAAAAAAGACAGGAGGTAAAATTTGAATAAGTTACTAATTTAGGGTATATTTTCCTATACATATGTGTACATATCTCTTCATTCAACATCAATAAAAGTTCTCTCATTCTTTCAACACAGTGTTAGGAAGATAAAATTTGCAAACGTAGGTAGTTGATGTTTGTTAAAAAAGACAGAAGGTAAAATTTAAGTAAGTCACTAATTTAGGGTATATTTTCCTATATATATGTGTACATATCTCTTCATTCAACATCAATAAAAGTTCTATCATTCTTTCAACACAGTATTAGAGCCTCTCATCCAATGTTAAGCCTCTTGTTTGTATTTCACACTCTAATCGGTCTAATGAGAGGGGATTGTGTTGAATCCCATATTGATTTGGAATAGGAGTTGTGTGCCCTTATATGGAGTTTTTTTTTTTTGTTATTAAAGTTTCAGTTTCTGGTCCATATATTGGATTTTTTAAGTCACCCATTTAGGGTGACTATTTTTTGTCACCCATTTAGGGTGATTGTTTTTTGTCACCATCCATCTAAGAAGATTCCCTAGCTGCTGGCCAGTCTCCCATTATAGATCAGTGGACAGATCTCTAGTGAGTGGGCCCCATGAGCTGTCACAAATTTCTAGTGACTTCCCACGCACCGGCATGTGAGGGCTTGTCCAAGCGTTTCTTTCAAACGGCTTCCTCTAGCGTCGCCTGCTTCATTCTAGCATGGGTCTAGGTTCAGTTGGGCATTTGCTTGGTCCCTTCTTAGTATTTCTAACCAATTTTCCTACTGGTTTGAATCTCCTATTTTTTATTTGTTATGATTGTTGTTTTGGGCTTTTCTTTTGTTTGATTTTTGTTGGGTTCCTTTTTAGTTTTGGTGCTCTTGTTGAAACGTGTTGCTGAATTATTAAAAGAAATGGATGGAAGTAACGCAAGAAACAAAATTGGGATTAGTAGTAATAGGAGTAACTGGCGTAGTAGAGAAGCCATTTTTAATACTGATTCAGGAGGAGTTGTTTGTTATCACTATCATGAACCTGGCCATACAAAATGTGATGTTTGAAACTTCAGAGAAAGAAACAAAAGTCTAAAAAGGCTTATATGACATTAAGGAACCCACTGCGACTTTATCCTCTGAGAAAACTATTTTGGTATCTACAGATAAGTTTGTGCAGTTCTCTCAGTATTAGACATCTTTAAAATTTAGCAATTCCTTTATCACTAGGTCTTGTATCTTTCTCGTCCAAATGAGTAATTGATTCAAATGCAACAGATCATATGACATGTAATTCTAGTCTTTTGAATAACTTTCAGTCTCATAACACTCCTTTTCTCTAGTTACTTTAGAAAATGGGTATATCTCTTGTGTCATTGGTTCTAGAGTTGTCAATCAAACATCATCTATTTCATTATATTTTGTTCTTTGTTAGTAAACTCACTCAAGCTCTAAATTGTTGTTTCTCATTCTTTCACGAGTATTGTTTATTACAGGATCTTTACGACAAAGTCGATTATTGTAGAGGTCGTGAGTCAAGAGGTCTCTATCTTCTTGACAACTAGGTGCTAAGGTCTCTTACTTTTTCCCGTTCTCTGTCTTCTTTTGAAGTTTATCGTCGATTTGGACATCCTTCTTCGTATATGTCAACAATTTAACTTTGTTTTTGTCTTAGAATGCAAGTCATGTTAATTTGCCAAACATCATCGTTCTCATTTGTCATCACGTGTCAATAAACGAGCTTTGTTCCCCTTTAGTCCATTCAAATATTTAGGGTCCATGTTCTATTATTTCACAATCTAGATATAAATATTTTGTTATCTTTGTTGACGATTATTCTCATGTTATATGGTTATATTTAATGAAGGCTTATTTAGAATTATTTTATATCTTTTATGCATTTTGTGCTAAGATTAAGACACATTCAATATCTTTATATATATATATATATATAGTGAAGTGATAACTCCAAAGAACATAAACTCTTAAAAATTACACGACTCAGAATGGAATTATTTACCAGTCTTCTTGTGTTGGTACTCCATCTCAAAATAGAGTTGTGGAAAGAAAAAATTGGCATCTTCTTGAGGTAGCTCGAGCCTTACTTTTTCAAATGAGAGTCCTTAAACATTTTTTGACCGATGTTAGTGTCTACAACTTGTTTTCCAATTAATTGCATGCCTTCATCAGTTCTAAATAGTAACATTCCATCCACTATTTTGTTTCCTTCTAATCTTTGTTTCGTATTGAACTCCATATCTTTGGTTCTACATGCTTTGTGAGAGATGTCCGACCACATTTAACTAAGTTAGATCCTAGGTCTCTAAAATGTGTATTTTTAGAGTATTCTCGTCTTCAGAAAGGGTACAACCGTTATGATATAAGTCATGTTAACCCTAAGTATTATCATGCCTACAGCTTGTGAGAACTACTGCTTGATCCAATCAATAAGTATAACATGTGCTAGTCTATTTGCATCGATGATGTCTAGTCACATTGATACTATAACTAGAGATAATTTAGGCATTGACACATTTACATGTGATAAAAATCTCATATCATGAAATCTTCATGATTTCTTTTATACCGTATCATCTAATGCCATAGATTGAGATATATAAATTTATTCAAACACACTGTCAAGTGACGATGACAGAAACTTGTAGGATAGTGAATAGATGAGAATAGAAGAATAGAAGTGAGTAAGAGAGAAGAGGATAAGAATTGAGAGATTGGGATTAGGAAGAATAAGGAGAACGAAGAGGGTTTAGAGGAGAAGAGAGAATAGCAATTTGCAAATAAAATTTCTGTATGCTTTTCATTCTTTTCTCATGCATTTGTATTTGATTGTGAGCTGGAGTTGGTTACAACCAACTCTTTCTCTCTCTGCCAGCTCATGTAACAAATTCTAAAAGCACATGCAACAAATTCTAAAAGCACATGCTGTTTCTAATTGCTACTATTCTATTTCTTATTTCTCCTATATGTGACA
>CAOGCB010387973.1:0-18557 GCA_948266635.1 Cnidoscolus chayamansa | reverse complement strand
GTCTTTGTGGAACCATTATCCTGCTTTCCTTGAGGTATATGTCACGTTTATAGGATTTATTTTGTGTTCATAACTTATATTCTCTGGTAGTATCCTGTTTTGACTGTTGATTGGCATGCAGAACTCCTCAAAGATTGGTGGTTATGATTTTCCTTTACCTGCTATGCTTGCTAAGCCGGTGAAAACAGCGTCTGTCATCCATATTGTGTAAGATTAATTGCTTCTACGATGTTGATTACTACAATTTCATTTATTTTTTAGACTTGGTCTTGGGTGAAAAAAGCTCACAAAAGCATATAATTTTCTTTTCTATGTCTCTAGGAATTCTTATAATGTATATTGCTATTATCTTGAAAAAAAATTAAAATAATTCGATATTTTGATTATCCTTAAGTAGTGGCTCCGCTGTATAACTCTAGTAACTTAGTTTGTTTCTTGCTTTGAGAATATTTTGGCATCCTCTTCTTCCTCACATCTGTGATCGATATTGAAGGATAGAGTTTTAACTTCTATGATAACCCTTCCATCGTGATTGTATTTTATGTTTATAGATTTCATTTGTACTTAAATATTTGCTTGTGCATTTTCTAGTGCTTGGGGGCTGGGTTACATAAGAGAGTTGGTCAACTGTAAATGTTGTGCGTGTGTATATATATATGTGTGTGTATGTATGTATGTATATATGTATGCATCTTTTTTCCCTTTCACTTCAATGAACTCCTGAGAGGTGAGGAAATCAGTAAGTACATGGGTGACACTTACGCATTATCTCGACAACTACTCCAGCAGAGACGACTGCAACTTACCCCTTTAATAACCCTTTTTTGTGTACTTTCTTTTAACAAACAATATCCGGAACTTGTGGATGTTATAATAAAACTAAATGATCCAATATATGCCAAGCTCTATAAAATAATTGCTAAAAGCAAATAGTGGAGCAAATTTTCAATCTCAAAAATTTTTTTTGCAATAGAAAATATATTCCAATTCATGGACAAATATTTATGGTGAAACTAACCAATCTTTAGATACACAAGTGTATGTTTTCAATCTTGATAATACTTGTGATGGCAATAAGATATGAATTCTTCTGTTTTGCGTACTGCAGTTTTGAGTACTGACTGCACTTAGTTATCTTTGGAATTCAGGCAAGGTTCATGTTCTATTAAGGATTATTTTGCACATTTCTTGAAACTTAAAGTTGCCTCAAACAATATTTGGCAAAGTCCTCCAACAGGCACAAACATGCTCAGTATTCTGTTATCAGTTGCTCGCTCCCTCTTCCAACAGGTAGCTTATTTTCTGTGACAATTTTATTTTTGTTAATTTTAGCTTGGGAACCAAATATTGATTTTATGCTATTTCCAGATCATATATGCACATAGAAGAGTATTTGATGCTGATAATTTCTCTTCAATCAATTCTATCTTCTGCTCCTTCCAAAAGAACATGATAACGGTATGCTTTGTTACTTTTGTTGAACTTTTCTTTATCAACAACCAAAAGTTACTGATTTTTACATGTTTTCTAGTGTTCGTTTCCTTTTTCACTTATTTTTATGAACATTTTGTAACTCAAAGTATCCTTGTCATTTTAGTTTTATGACAGTTTATTTACGAGTTAAGTTTCTAGTTCATTTCATCTCTAAAATTTGGATGATATGTTTTTGTGGTGACAGCAAGATGAGGTGCAAAACTTGTGTTTTCTCATTGGATCATCAAGTGATCAAAGTTTGAATTCCTTGTTTCATCTGTTTATTGAGCCACTGCTTAGAGATCTTTATCTTCATTGCTCTTCCACTGGTGAATATAAGTTTATCTGTCATTTATTCCTTCATATTATACCCTTTTTTCAATTTGAACTTTTCCTTAACCTTTTCTTCTTCAATATGTTTTCCTTCTTTTTATAGACTGCCATTTGTACATTGGTTATGCCTGGTTACGAATTGGGGGGTTGCGCTTCAGTCTCTTGCATAATTGTCATGATATGGATCCTGCTATGAAATACTCTTACAAGTATTCACAACTAGAGGAGAGGATTTCATCACTTGAGCTTGAAATCAAGGTTGTTTCTTTTTCATATTTATTTGCGGATATCCTTTTCAGTCTTTGTACAGTTTCTCATATGGATTTGTTCGATGCTTCATGCTATGGATTTATTGTTGCAATAAGTAATCAATTGGATTTCAACTTTGAAATTGTAGTTGAACCAATTCTACCTAAGTTTATGAGTTATGATATCAAATTGTGTGCCTTAAATTCTGGCAATATTTTGCAATTATTCTGCATGCCTGCTAATTTGGCTAATGCTGTCCATTGACTGGATGTTTTTATCTCATATTGAATTTTGTAGGTTCGACAAGAATGTGAATATCTAGCAGGATGTTTTTCTTCTAGAGAGTCTGATAAAAAAAGAGTTGAAGTGTTACAGATGCTTGAAGCTGAGCGAAAAAAACTCCAAAGAAAGGTCTAGAAACTTATACTTTTTTTAATGCATTCCTATATTTTAGCGTTATCATTGCTTAATTTGCTGAAGTCATTATCAAATTCGTAGCGAATTTTCCCTCATTGTCTAGATTCTTCAACTTTTGATTAAAAATAAATTTTTGTAAGCCATAGAAAGAATTTTCAGTTATTCAAAAGTGCAGACAAGAAGTTCTCAAACTTTTGAATTCTTACCATATGATCTGTTGATGGAAAAATATACATTTTATTATAAAGCTATGGTTGTGCTAAATAATGGGCCAAAAGCGCAAAAGAAATACTTAACCCTGGGAAAAAGAAAATCTCTATCTTTGTGAAGTTAATCATGATATTATTATATAGCCTGTGCCACAGAGATTGTTTCAAATTTTTTTATTTACTACTAAATTCATTCACCTTATTGTCCAACTAGCAGAAATCAGCTGTTAGGTTTCCCGTGCTTTCTTGCTTTCGGCTTTGTTCAGGGATAATTAGCTTTTGCAATAATAAATCATGTTTAGTATTTTGTTCTTTGTTATGGGTGTCTAATTCTTGTGTTGCTTACTCTGCTGCATGGAGAACACCTCAATTTTTGGCTCTCTCAACTTAATGTTATTGATATCATATCCATCTGTACTTCCCTGCAGAAGTGCTTGTTGTTTTTCTTTTTGTCCATTGCTTTTTTCATATGCATCAAATGCTCTCATTTCAATTATGTTTGTTTATTTTATCAACATGCTCTTCCATCTGTTTGAACTTTACTTCCATGAGGATAGGTTGGTTTCATGATGGTTCACAGGATCAGTATTTCCAATTTACAGAGATGTTGTATTTACTCTCATGAATTGTTCAACTATTCAATTGACTTTTTACCACTGCTTATCCTCAGCTTCCACAATCTTTTTGTATTCTTTGTGGGAGGTGTAAACATTAGTCATTTCTGATGCTTAATTGCCTAGTATTTTTATCTTCAGATGGTGTTCCGCAGCAATCCATTAAAATTTAATTCACTGAGAAAAGAATGCAAGGAGTTCCTTAAACTTGTTACAATGGTTGTGGATTTGGTGAGTAAAATTGAAGTCATGGAGTGGCAACAGGTTCTTGACCAAGCCTGTAATTGGCAGGTATACTTTGTCATACATGTTACATGTGATACATGCCATAGGAGGGGGAGGCTAACTTGTGTTTGCTTTCTTGACATCTGTGTTTTTCAGGAAACAGCCTCTTGTTTTATTAGAAGATTGTCAAATGAATATAAAGAATACATTGATGTAGCTCAACCAATTCAAGTTTCAGTATATGAGATGAAACTGGGCCTATCACTGATTCTTTCTGGTGCCTTGTGGAAGAAGAATTTAAATAAAATTGGGGTGAATAGTACAGAGCAGGTCTTGGTAATTTGCAGAATGCCTCTTTCTCCTACTTTTTCTCCCCTTGTATTTTGATGGCTATTTTTTTTTAGAATTTTTTTGACACAATGTTGCAGGAATCAGTTTGTTCTTTCATGAAATTCCCAAGAGGATATATACTTCAATCAATTTCTTCGGATGATATTGACAGTCCTGTAAACTTCTGGGAACGAGAAATAAGTTTGCTGGAAAAGCTGGTTTCCATTTCAATTGATGTGAATGCTGAAAGAGGAGTATGTTTCCCCCCAATTAAAATTTATATTTATTTATCTATCATTTTCATGATGCTGTCAAGTTTGTTTGCTTTTCCCTTTCCCAATAATTGCAGTTATTTGTTCTGTCATGTGTTAATTGTTTTTGATGGAATTCAATAATCTATTTCCCCTGATATTGGTAATAGGTGTCTGTCTTGCAACTAAAAACTGCTCTTCATCATAATATTCTAGTCCATGTTCTACATTTCGTGGCTGATGCAAAGAGGATCGATAATGCTTCTTTCAAGGTGATATTCCTTTCAGTAGTTGAGTTGAATGGTGAATTTGCTTCTGTGGCTGGTATTTTGATGTTTCAGTATGTTTGTGAATCAGATATTAGATAAGGTGTTCAATGAATTCGCAAGCATGTGGATGAATATGAAAGTTCAGGTGAAAACCAAAGAAGGCCATGATACTCAACAATACAAATTCAGGCCTCGTGCCTTTGAGATCAAGCATCTTGTTGATGTTGATATGTCAACTCTTGGCAAGTTGTTATCAAATGAAAATTTCTCAGAATGGCTAGAGTTGGTATCTGAAGATGAATGTTTGGGACAGGTGATGTTTCAGATATACATTTCAAAATTTCTTAGAATGGCTAGAGTTGGTGTCATAGTTGCCTTTTCTTATGTTGCATTTTTTTTTTCCATTTTAAAATCTCTTCATCTTTCAGTCAGAAACTATTATGGAGTATGAAAATTTGGAGGAGGAATGGAAACTCATGCAGGAAAGTGTGCTGAACAACATGATCCAGATACACAACCAGCTATTTGGCTCTACCAATCTTGCCTTACATGTAAGATGTTTCAAATATAAAAAGCATATCTACTAACAGATACATATTTGTCTAAATGCTTTGGATTGCTGTTTCTTCTATTATTTCCCTAATAAGTGAGGCTCACATATACACCTGATTGCTTGTGATACCGTCGTGCTACTGTTATTCCATCAACAAACAGAAATATTTATGTTTGTCTATCAACATACAACAAATATATTAAGTTATATGTTGTTTATTTTCAGTCTGGAACTTTCTCTATCTCTGAGGCAGAGAGGTTGCTTCTGTTCTCCAACTCTTATTCGTTGGGTGCAGGAATGATTGAAGGTGATTGATAGATTCTGCCCTTCTATTATTGTTAAATTTTTTTTTTGCTTATCAATGACATGTTACATTTGCATCTGATTTTTGCATGAAGGTTTAGGAGGCCTAGTTTCTTCCTTTTTAGATTCAAAACTGATGCCGGAGCATTTACTTCGTCTTTGTTTGGAGCATGAACGGATATTTGTTTCATCTCATAAATCATCTACCAGTTACAACTTTTACAAGGTTCTTTAGTTGTCATTTCTTTTTGTAAGAAATAGTTGTTTATTTCTTTATTACAGTTTTCTGTGCATTTCCTTTTAACTTTGTTTCTTTGAGTAGGATTCAAATGCTTCTGAGATGTCTAAAATGGTAAAATTACTTGTCACTCTTCGACAACGAGTTATGAGCCTTCTGATGGAGTGGGAAGATCACCCTGGTCTCCAGAAAATCATAGATACAATCAAGCTGCTCTTTGATATTCCTTTGAGCACTCCTCTAGCCAAGGTAATAAAAACAGCTGTTTATTCCTGTTCTTCTGGAATTACTCTTGATAGAACAATCCATAAAGGAAGATTAAACTAGAGAGTGGTCTTGACATAGTACAATCCATAAAGATTAAACTAGAGAGAGGTCCTGATATAGTTCCACTATTTTTTCTTTTACTACGAAAGGAAATTTATTCGAGAATGAAATAATGGAAAGTACATGGACTCCTGTGGAACTCAACAAAGAAGTCAAGCGAGAATGTAAATGAGAAACTAAGAAGTGATCATTTAAAGCACTAGAAACTTAAACTGACATAAAATCCAGAAACAGCATCTCGTCCCATGATAAATTATTCTCAAGTATCTGTGCATTTCTCTCCATCTAGACTCCATAATACAACCGAAAGGTATCTGGGTTATAAATTGGCATCATTTAACTCTATCTGATGATGCACAGCACATGTCACCTCAAAGTGTAAAACGTGAGTCAGGTCTACCATACTAGATACAACATATACCATGCTGATTGAGTGGTAGGGCTTGTTAAGCTTTCTTTTATGCAGAGAATTTGATAATGCGTTTGGTAAAATTGCTAAGCAAACAAAAGCCCTTAATTTGAATGGTAGTTAACCTTACATTTGCTACGCAGGTTAATTAAAATGCAACCATGCCTGATTGCTTAGGCCTAGAATCATTGTGGTAATCTAGGTTTAAAATTAACATTACTGGATACTCTTTCAAGCAACCAACAAAACCTGGTTTGAAAATATTTCTTTTGGAGTACTACTGGATCTCTATCTATCGACGAGGATGCCATCTGTAATTTTTTTTGTTGGGCTGTAGCTGCTCCCAGTTATCACTTCATCTCGTGGAAACTGAAGCATATTTATTGTGTTCAGGCTCTTCTAGGACTGCGATTTTTACTTAACAGAGCCAAAGTATTAGAAGAAAATGGGTCAAAATTCTCTCTGTCTGGTATGCATTTCACATTAGACATTATTTTGCTGTTTGCTGTTGTATCTATAAGCAGTTTTTGTATTTGACATATGGTATCAAATTTTTTTATGTATGTTGTTGCTTGCTCACTTTCAGATCAACTAGCACCTATTATTGCTCTAGTTTGCTCATGGCAAAAGATGGAATTTGACTCTTGGCCAGCATTGCTTAATGAGGTCCAGGATCAGTATGAGATCAATGCTGCCAAGGTGAGTGGTAGCATTTGCTTTCCCTATTTGGATTTCTTCTTTTATAATAACTATGGTTTTGTAAGGGGCAGAGTTAAATAATTAGGGAAGAATATTTAGGTAAATATACACTTCCTCAGGAATGGAAATAAGCAATCCACTTCTATTCGTTATTTTCTTAAATCTAAACTTTTGTTATTAGTTTAAAATTTGTTTATTTATTTAATCTTATTAAATTAATTTTGTTATTTATTAAAACTACTAAATTACTAATTCAAAATGTAATTAATGAATGTCAAAAATTAAAATTGAAGTCCAGATCCATGGAACTCATTTATTTTCAACAGTATAATCTGCCTTCAATAGGTAAACAATTTGAGTTTTGATAGCTTGTGTAACATGCTGAAAAAAATTCTAAAGTGTCTTTGAAAATCTAGATTTGTGCTCTCAATCTCTTATTGCATTTTCAGAGTTCAGTTGAACTTTGAAGTTCATCCTCCTATTCCTTTTGTTTGTTCAATTGCTTCCTTGTTCCTTTGTTGCAGTTGTGGTTTCCTCTATTCTCAGTTTTGCACCATAGTCATGCAACTGATGTTTCTGGGCATGTGCAATCTACAATAGAAAGGTATGTGATATACAAATCTGTATTTTATTTTACTTGCTTCCTTGGATTATCTTTAGCATTCTGCTCAATGCCTGTGCCTAACATGCATCTGTCTTGCAGTTTGGAGGAGTTCATCAACACTTCAAGCATGGGTGAATTTAGAAAACGTCTTCAGCTTCTTTTTGCTTTCCTTGGTCAAGTCACCGCTGGTAGATGCCTTGGACTTGAAACCTATTCAAGGTAAATCCTTCATCTTTCCCCCAAGTAAAGTATTCAACCGCTTGTTTAGTATGAGTTAGGTTAGGAGCTTTAAGAGCTATTTCGTTTTTTAATGTGTTCTGCTAAAGGAGTCATCCTTTACAGTTCAAATCAGTGCTTCCTAACTATGGTCACAATTGCCAGCCCATTTTCTTGGAATGCCCACATGGAATTGTTATATTTTCTAGTTTTCAGAGTTTAGCATGTTAGAAGTGTTCTAATTGTACATGAATCATGTAGCCCTTGGCATGAGAGAAATTTGGAGATCTTGTACAATGTGTTCGGATACTATGTTCAACTTTTGCCAATGTGAGTTCTTCTGTCATTTTGTTTTTAGTATCTTCATTCTTTTAAAATTTTAGGCTGTTTTGTTGGCTAATTCTGCTTTTTATATCTTCTTCAGAATCTTGGAGCACATTGAGACTAATCGAAGGAATATTGAGATGGAACTGAAAGAACTTCTGAATCTATGCCGATGGGAACGAGCTGAGGCTTGCTTATCTGCTGAAAACACAAAAAGGACGCGGCAGAAGCTCAAGAAGCTAATTCAAAAGTTCTCTGTAAGCAGTAAAAGAATCATTCTTCCCTATGGTGCATTGGTGCTCCCATCAATGTTCTTGGGCAACTTTAGGATAAGTTTTTGAAGTTCTTATTGAAGCTAATTCTGTAGAGCCGTTGGAGACCTTGATCAACAATGACTTAGACATAACCAATTTAATTTGTTCCTACTTGATATGAGACTGATATTCTGTTGTATAAGCTAGTCCATTGATTGGGCTGATTGTGGTCGGAAGGTTTTCTAGACTTCAAGTTTTGTAGTTGCCAAAATAACCATCTATAGGAAGAGTAACATATGAAAATATTAGTTTTTTTCTCCCACTAGTTCTTCAGTTGGCGGGTAGGTTGAATTAACTTGTATTGTTTGACCAAATCATGCAAAACTAATCCTGGCATCAAATGCTTTATAAAATGATTTTAGAGAAAGACTTGGTGCTGGAAATTTGCAATTTGTGATATTTTTTCATGATGTGTGAATGATCAGGTAAATATTCTACATAGAATGCCATAAATTCTCACATGGCTTTGTCTTTTCTAGTGCAATTATTTATGCTTTTGCCTGTCTTCAGTTGTTTCCCTAGATTGACATACTTTTTAAAATGAAATATTTCCATTGCCTAATCAGCTCCCCACTTTTCCCTTCTGTTTGAGAATTTTCACGGTTCATTATTTTATGCATGATGACACTTTCTTTTGCTTGCTTGACAGGATGTGCTTCAGCAACCGGCAATGCTTTTTCTTAATCAGGATGCTGTAAAGAAAGGATTAAGAATTCAATCTCTGGAAGGTCCAAGGCCCCAGAATGATATCTCAGAGACAAATATCCAGTTGCTGAGTGCTGTTGTAGATCAGTTCAGTGACAAATACAGGTTGACTATTTATCCTCTATGTCCTTCCATAGAGTCAACAATTAATGGCCTTTGCATTGATTGCTGTCATATTGTATATGTTGCAGGCTTTTGTGGTACTGTGATTGGAGAGAAAAAGTAAATGATACTTTGCAGAAATTACATGTTGACCAGACTTCTAAAGTATGCTTTCCTAGTAAAGGTGGTTTATCTGTTTGCTATTTTTCCTTTTCTAGCTTCAACTTCGTATTAATAATTCTGCCATCATAATTCTACTTCTATACGTGGAAGTAAGCTTTGTTAGTTATCAATGCCTAAAACTTCTAATTCTAATTTGCGTAGATATTACAAGAATCATGCAGCAGTATTTAACTTCCAAGTCTGCATGTATATCTCAACTGGAACAGTGGAATGCTGTGTGTCAGACACTTGAAAAAATAAGTACAGCTACAATCAATTGTCATGACCTCTGGAAAGATACTGAAAAAACTGTAGGGAAGAAGAGGGCCTTCTCTGAACTTCTAAAGCTGTTAGAGAGCAGTGGGTTGCAGAAGCACAAGTTTGAAATTATGAAGGTAATGAGGACATGGAGTTGATTTTGTAAGTTTTTTGAAATAGTTTCTATTTCTGAAGATAAATATAAACCTAAACATTTTCTTGTTTGTCTTTTTGATGGTTGACATTATAGGACTCAAACTGGTTGTTCACTCAGCCATCATACAGTGTGGAGCATTTGCTACTGACTGAGAACAGATTGTCTTCTGGAGCTTCTACTGCCAGTACATTGCAATGTCAGCCTGATGAAGGTGCAGATGCTGAATGGAAAGCAGTTAACGAATTTTACTTTAAGAGCACGGCATCTGTTCAGCTTCTGCAGAGGATCTGTCTGAAACCCAATCAAGATATTACTTATGAGCAGGTATACCTTTATGTAGCGCAGGTGCTGGCTAAAGTCCAATATACTGGTCAAGCTATTGGAGAAATTCTTGCCATGTTCATTTGACCTATCTGCCATTTCATCCAAAATGGCTAGCCTTAGCAAGTGAGACAAGTGTATCTGCTATATTTGTCAGCTATTAATTATCCAATAACTGAAGTCACCTTTCGGCCTGAATATGTGTGGTTACTATTTTATATGCTGCCCCTTTAATCCAATATTCAAGAGTTTGTTAAGGTGCTTATGCTTTTCAAGGGATTATGTGATATGGTTATCATTTCCTGATCCATGCAGGCTAGCAGATCTGTCTCGTTTCTGAACCATCTAATAGTTATACAACAGAGCCAACGTTCTGCTGCCTACAATTTTTCTAAGAATTTGAAGTACTTGCGGGAATGTTTATCTGCCATGGAAAATTTGTACTCTAGGTGCTATGATAATGATAACAGATCTGGAATTGAGTGCTTTATTTCAACAAACCAATATGCAGTCTCTCAATGTTTATGGAAACAGAAGGTATGTTTTCACCTTTTGGCCTGGCCTATATAGGTCTTGCTTGTCTGTCATTCATGGGGCTAACTTTTTTTACAAATGTTTCAGCGATTGTTTGATGGTCTAGTTGCTCTGTTGGTTGAGGAATCACTATTGCTCAGAACAGTGGGAGGTAGCCACTTTCAGTCTTGTAAAAGTATCAAACCTGCAACAAACCATGTTCTTCAATTCATTGAAAAATTTACTCCTCTCATGCAGAAATCCAAGGTGCAAAACTCTTGTTCATTGCTATTATTACTATTATTATTATTATTTATTTGAACATGCTATCTCTTTCATTCTTCTTAGAGGGATTCTTTTTCAGGAATCATTGGATAACTATCTTGTCAGTGATCTTGGAGTTGTACAAACTCTTCTACAGGAATCTTTAGATAAATGTCTTCTTCACCGTGTTGGTACTACATCTACTGGTCCCATACGTCCATACATCATATCAAAGGAAATGGAACAATTAGTATGTAGAAACTTTCAAGTTATTAAGGAGTTTGAGGAGCATCTCATTGATTTTCGCAAGCAAAATTTGTGTAGAAGCTCAGTCATGGAGGCACTGCTTGGCCGTTTCGATGATGTATTGGAAAAGGTACTCTTCTATGTCCAGTGATTGCTTATAAGTTATAACTACAAAATGTCTGGTTGCACTGATTACCAATCAATCTTATTATTCTTTTGGATAATTTTCTAATGAATTTATTTCTTTAATCTGGGAATTCTGATAGAAAGTTATGAATATAATGAATGTGTATATAATGGTTTGACTCACTAAATTTCAGGGCAAGTTGTTGGCTGAAGAGCTTGACTTTTCTCTCAAGGCAAAATCAAGGGATGACTCAACATGCACATTTGATAAATCCACCTGCCATGAAAGTTGTTCTGAGCTAGATGATTTGTTTGGTGGAACCCTAAGAAAAATGTTTCAGATTATCCTGAATGTGCTGACAAAACAATGCTCACTGAGTAATGGATGTGCTCTTTCTGAAGAGTCATCAGAGAACATCACCTCGTGGGAATATCTGTTCAAATCATCAATTGAGAATTTGAACATAGAAGAGTTATATGATAATCTTCTCAAAACAATAATTTGTGCTGTAAGTTCAAATGCATTTGTGCAGGTTATTTTTGTGCGCATTTTCATATTGGTTGCATTCTTACCTTGTGTGGTGTTTTCGCTCAGGAAAAAATGATAAATTGTTCTGGCTGTGAAGCTTTCCCGTCTTTCCCTCTTGGAGCATGCTTTCATCATCTACACGCACTTTCAGCCCTAATATTGACTTTTGGTGATAGTTTACTTAAAGATCTTCTAGCCATGCATAAAATGGTGAGTTGACATTTCTAGATGTCTACCATGTTTGTTGCTCATAAGTTGTTTGTAATTTGTTGACCACACTGGGTAGTTCCCTCCTTCCCATCTTCTATGTGTGTTGCTCATTATTTTATGCCAGATATTCTGAAATTTGTTAATTTCATGGCTTTGTATGCAGGTCTCTGTAATGACTCATGTTCTTGCAGATGTTTTAGCTTCATTATTCTCCAAAGGTTTCGGCAGTACTGCCAAAGATAATGGAGATGACACCAGTCATGGCAAGTCTCAAGATGCAACTGGAACAGGCATGGGGGAAGGTTCAGGCCTTAATGATGTCAGTGAACAGATGACTGATGAAGATCAACTTCTTGGAACATCTGAAAAGGTATGCATTGCTCTCTTAAAACATTAAAAATGCAACTTTTCCCAGTCATAGCTTTGCTATTCATTGGCATATGATATTTTTTTTATATGAAACTACAGCCAAGTGAAGAACAAGATGCCTCTGGTGAAGTTCCCAATAAGAATGACAAGGGAATTGAGATGGAGCAGGACTTCACTGCCGATGCATTTAGTGTAAGTGAAGACTCTGAGGAGGGGAATGATGAAGGTGATGATGATGGGCAACTGGAGTCTGCAATGGGGGACACAGGAGCTGACAGTGAAGTCATTGATGAGAAACTTTGGGATAATGAGGAAGATGAAAACCCTAATAACACAAAGGAAAAGTATGAATCTGGGCCATCAGTTAGGGACAGGGATGCTAGCAGTAGGGAGCTTAGAGCCAAGGAGGATTCTGCTGCAGCTGATGATGATGAAGGACCTGGAGAGCTTCATTCCGAGGAGCTCGACAAACTAAATGATGAGGTTGGAAACCAAGAAGATCCCGGTGATAAAGTTGATGGCATGAATGACATGCATATGGATAAGGAAGAATCGCTTGCTGATCCAACTGGACTAGATCTTGATGACTTGGAGGAAAAGGCGGAACAGGATATGGATGAGGAGAGGAACGGAGAAGAGCTGGATTTCAAAGAAGAGACAAGTCCAGAAGGCGAGTATGCTGAGAATGAAAACCATGATGAGTCTGCTGAGGATGGGATTGACAAAGAAGATGCAAGTCCTGTTGATGATGAAACTATGGAGGAGTTGCAATCTGAACAGCTTGGTGAACCTGCTGAAAGAAATGATCCTGGTGGAGATAATGAAGAGAAAGCAGAAATGAACTCAACATCATCAAGGAAAGATGTGTTTGGACATGGAATTTATGATAAAATCAGTGATCATGTGCCTAATACAGCATCTGCATCACAACCAAATGGTGACTCACAAGTATCAGATTCAAGAAATATTGCACCAGAAACAAATATGTCTGATACCAGAGAAGCTTATAGTGACGTTGCTCCCATGAAGAGTGTACCTTGTGGTCCTACCTCTGAGATGGACATGATGGTCTATGACTCGTCAAATAATGGAAGGTTAACTGATGATCGACAAAAGGCTGAACTCCCTCAGATGGAATCTTTATCTGTTCAGAAAAACCAACCAAACCCTTACAGAAATGTTGGGGATGCACTTGATGAGTGGAAGCAGAGGGTCAAAGTGTCTGTTGATCTTGAGGCAAACAACAAAGAGGCACCTGTTGAGGTAGAGGAGAACGCTGATGAATATGGATATGTTCCTGAGTTTGAACAGGGAACAGCTCAGACATTGGGCCCTGCTACTTCTGAGCAGATGGACACAAATATTAATAGTAATAAGCCAGATGAGGATAGTTCTGCAGCAGTAAGTGATGATATTGCCAAAATGGATATTGATGAGCACAATTCTGAAGGAGGACATCTCAAACATTATGGCTCAATCCTAAAAAATAATAGAGAAGAGCAGATGCAAATGTCTGATTCTGAGAAGCCATATAATGATGGATCCCCAGAAATTTATGGACATAATGCTAATCCAGAATCCATTTCAGAAAGTTTAGTCTCTGTCAAAAAGGCTTACTTGAATGAGGACATACATTATCTTAGCAAACTTTCTATAGATGACAATGAGTTGGGAAAAGCCCAGGATCTGGGAGAAATTTCCCTTGATAGTAAAAATAATGTCACTGCTCTTTGGAGAAGATACGAGTTGCTCACGACAAGGTTGTCACATGAATTGGCTGAACAATTGCGCCTAGTTTTGGAACCCACTCTGGCAAGCAAGCTTCAAGGTGATTATAAGACAGGAAAGCGAATCAACATGAAGAAGGTAAACTATATCACAGTTTATACCTCAACTTCTTGTCTAACTATTATGTGCACTTTCAGTTGATTTCTATCTTTTCCTTTATTTTTTTCCTTCCCTTTTCCTCCTGTGTCTGGATAATAGGTGATTCCTTATATTGCAAGTCACTACCGGAAAGATAAAATATGGCTCAGACGAACACGACCGAACAAACGTGACTACCAAGTTGTTATTGCTGTGGATGATTCCCGAAGTATGTCTGAGAGTTGTTGCGGGAATGTTGCTATTGAATCTTTGGTTACAGTATGCCGATCCATGTCTCAACTGGAAATGGGAAATTTGGCTGTTGCAAGCTTTGGTAAGAAGGGAAACATAAAGTTGCTGCATGATTTTGATCAGCCTTTTAATGAGGAGGCTGGGGTAAAGGTTGGTTCTCTGATCTTTGGGTTTCTGTTAAAAAGATAAAAAAGAATATGTTGTTGCATATTTATTTTCTCATTTCTCAGAGTCAAAATCTTTTCAAATGAGTATTAACCTAACCTTTTTGTTTGCTGAAGCTGCTTTCCAAGAGAGACTTTTGACATATATTTTGTCTCTTTGGAGCAGATAATCTCCAGTTTGACATTCAGGCAAGAGAATACCATTGCTGATGAACCAGTTGTTGATCTGTTGAAGTATCTGACAAACATGCTTGACACAGCAGTTGCAAAAGCAAGACACCCTTCTGGACAGAACCCACTACAACAGCTTGTTTTGATTATTGCAGATGGACGGTTCCATGAAAAGGTATGTTCCTTTTAGACACCACAAAAGATTTAAAGATTAAAAATGGAATGCAATGGAGTTCGTGTTGATTGTGATAATAGCTGTTCCTTTAATTATAAATAGCTGTTTGTTTAATTATAATTTACAAAAAGATTGCCACTTGTATTTATACAGGAGAAGTTGAAGCGCTGTGTTAGGGATTTCTTAAGTAAGAAGCGAATGGTTGCTTTTTTGCTTCTGGATAGCCCGCAGGAATCAATTATGGATCAAATGGTACTTTTTTTTGTTATATAGATCCAAATTACTAGGCAAAAACAATTTCCCCTAACGTCTTAATTTATCTGTTACAGGAAGCATCGTTTGTAGGTGAAGGTGAAAAAAGAGTACTTAAACTCACTAAATATCTAGACTCTTTCCCCTTCCCGTATTATGTTGTATTGAAGAACATTGAGGCACTTCCAAGGACCCTTGCTGATTTATTGAGACAGGTAATTCTGCTTGTTCCCTTTAAAAAGTGCAGTGTATACCGGGAAGAAAATTTAAAAAATGGCCTTGAGCTGCACCACACTGGAAGATGTGAACACTTCTAGCGTCCTTGTTTTCACCAACCTTTCTGAAAGTCAGCATTGTCATTCAAGTCGTACTAACCTTCTGAATGTTGCATTGTCATTCAAGTTGTTTAAGTTCGCATTTCATTTCCCCCTACTCCACTTGCCAAGGAGATGATGTACTTGGAGGGAAAAAGGGGAAAAAACCAATAATATCCAGCACTCCAATTTTGCTTCAGCTGGAGTTTTGAACTAATTTTTTGATCTTCTTATTTGTTGTTGCAGTGGTTTGAGCTTATGCAGTATGCAAGAGATTAAGTTGTCTTTTTATTGAAGAGCTTGTTGCGGCTAGCAATTGCTATTTCCTGATATCTTAGAGTATGCACTTGCAGTACAATTCCTGAAACAAGGAAAATAGCTAGGAAGATGGGTATGGCGCTGAAACGTTGGCACTATTTATTTTATGAAAAAAAGAGGTGGTTTGTAGATAAAATTAGTATATTGATGTATCCGGGGCGCAGGATGCTGTAAAATTGTTTCATTTACGAGAAATACCATCATTTTTTGCTCTATATCTTTAGAATCACATTTTATAACCTGAGCATGTTAGGCGGTGAAGAAACTGTTGCAGAGCTAACACCAGCACATGAATTAACAATTTGTATTTAGCTCATACTTTTTGCTAAAGATGTAGGAAGGAAGGTTGCAAATATTGACCTGATCCTAATTCTCACTTCCAAATCTATCTGTAATTTGTTTTAAAAATTAAATCGAAAGTTCACATATTTGTAAAATAAATTGAGTAATTTTGAATGATTCGACATTAATTTTAGTAAAATATCATCAGGTTTTGGACACAGGACAAATTGATATAGTTTAAAAATAGGTTGAAGATTCGCATTCATATTCAGGTTTCTGGAGTTCATACTTGGCAGCCCTAACCTCAAGAAACCTTTTGCTTTTTTAAACCCATTTATATTATTTGATTTGATTAATTAAAAAAAAAAATGGTTAGATGTATTGTTGACTTTAAATTGTTTAGACATTTCAAAACCGATATGGCGTAGGCGTTTACCTGCAAAATTGCTTAAATTATTTGTAAACAATCATTCTTGTTGCAAGAGGAAGAGTTGACAGAACAACCATGGACGCTACACCTTGTAGAGACGATTCAATAATGTTGTATGAAGCAGCAAAACAGGGCTGCATTACGACCTTGAACACACTGATCCAAAAAGACCCACTCATTCTCAATAAAGCTTCACTTGCCCCCTTCGCTGAAACACCTCTGCACATCTCAGCTTTGCTTGGCCATCTTGATTTCACCATTGCCATTCTTGAAAGATGTCCTAAAATGGCCTCATAACGCGACTCGTTAAAACGGTTCCCTCTTCACTTGGCTTCTGCTGAGGGCCATACTCAGATAATCAAAGCTTTGCTAAATCAAGACAAAGATGTTTGCTTGGCTCGTGACGAGGATGGTAGAACTCCTCTCCACTTAGCTGCCATGAGAGGCAGAGTTGAAGCAATACAAGAACTGGTTTGTGCAAGTTCTATGTCCATTTTAGAGCTGATCGACGGAGATACAGCCTTGCATCTGTGTGTAAAATATAACCATTTAGATGCTGTGAAGGTATTGGTCCCAGTGCTTAATGAGCTTATCAACTTGAAAAATGGAGATGGCAATACCATCTTGCATTTAGCTGCCATACTAAAGCAACTAGAGGTAATTTAATCTCTTTATTCTTTTGTTTTTTTAATAATTTACATATAAATCTGTGAATTTTAATAAAATCCACAAACTATTACCAAATCTTAAATTAGAGACTAGTAGAGGGTTGCATATTTGATTATGCAAAGTTAAGGAAACAGAGACTGACGTATATATGTTTCCCTTGAGCAGACTATAAGTTACCTCCTTTCGTTGCCTGAAGTGAAAGACATAGTAAATACCTTAAATGGAATAGGTTTGACAGCCATGGATTTGTCAGAGCAGTATCCAAGGGACTTCAGAAGTCTAGAAATTGGAAGAGTCCTGATGGAAGCTGGTGCTAAAAGAGCAGTAGAGCTGAACACTTTTTCACCACCAGTACTACCGACTTGTGCAATTCCTTCTGTAAATTCTAGCAAAACATCAAAATCAAAATCCTGGTTCAAAAAATGCATGAAACACTTGCGATACGATGTAGAAGAAACAAGAGGTGCATTAATGATAGTGGCTACAGTAATTGCAACCATGACTTTCCAAGCAGCAATGAGCCCACCTGGTGGTGTGTGGCAGCAAGATTTTGCAAACGAGTCTGGTGGTCCTGCTTGCAGCGACACAAACGTATGTGAAGCTGGAACTTCTGTCTTAGCCTATGCCCTACCCAGAGGCATATATTTACTACTCAACTTTCAATGGGCTTGCTTTCGTTTTATCTCTCAGCGTCATAGCTTTGGTGGTTGGTGGATTTCCTCTTCGGAATAAGCTTTTTGTTTGGCTTCTAGCACAGGCCATAGGTTGGACTCTTATGTTCTTGTCATTCAGCTATTTACAGGGCATGCTTATAGTGAGCCCATCAAGATATAGAGAGAAACTCGCGAAAAGGAATTTGAAAATGTGCTACGTGCTGTTTGGGGTGGTCGCAGTGGCAGCCATGATCGAAACTGTTCGGTTTGCAGTGTGGACGGTAAAGAAGCTGCGCAAGCTTTGGAAAAAGATGAGGAACAAGAACAGACTGCAACAACGAGTGAGTCCAGAAGCTTGATTTTGGACAGAAAACTCATGGGTGTTGGTTTGGTTTAATCTTGGTACGATGGAAACCAAAATGAAATAAAGTTACCAAGTTGATTTTTACCAAATCTAACTCTATAATTAATTTATTTGAGTTAGAAGATGCACAAAAGTATAGTTTTATTGGCTATGTGTGTCAGGACCAACTTAAGCTCCAAAAAGCGGAGCCTCCAGAAGCAAGAAAACCAATAGAACTAAGCTAATGGAATCGTGCAGAACAAATTGAAGGGACACTAAACAGAGCTCACCTGCAACTCTGCCGTGCCCTTTAGAAGTGGAGCAGCTACAAGACCTTGAAATGTCCAGC
>CAOGCB010387966.1:0-21240 GCA_948266635.1 Cnidoscolus chayamansa | reverse complement strand
ATGCTGTTGCATCTGTGGGCATTAGCACCCTTGATTCCTCTGGTGCCATTGTTCCACAAACTGATGGAAATACAGGTGCTTCAGGAAACCAATCAGGGTGGCATAGTCTATCTCCAGTAGATGACATCAAAATCACTTCTGATGTTGTTGGAAGCAACGATGGAAAATCACAATCACCGGAAAGTCTCCCCATTCATTTGGTTTGGCACAAGCTCTACCAGAGTCCAACTTAACCCAACGTCCTCAACAGAAATTCACTGGTGGTTGTTTATTTAAACTTTTATCAAAAAAAGAAGAAAAAAGAAAATCAATCTCTCTCAAATCTGCATCAAAAAGAAACAGTGATTCTTCATTGAGACTTTGCAAGGAAAGTATGGAGAAGAGATGAGTTTCAAATTTTGGGACTTTGAAGTTGTAGAGATGGAAGAGAAAAAGGAAAAAAGAGAAAAAGGAAGAAAGAGAAAAAGGAAAACGAAGAAAAAAGAGAAAACGAAGAAAAAAGAGAAAAATAAAAAGAAAACACGTGGCACGAAGGAAGAAAGAGAAAAGATGAGTGGGTGACAACTGGACAAGCCACGTCATTTTTTTACTGGGAAATCGGTTATTAAAGTCACCGAAAATTTTTATGTTATAAAATTCAAAGTTAATGTATTTTTATGTTACATTTTGAAGTTTAAGGACCTTACTGTTACAACACTCAAAGTTCAGATATATTATGTGATATTTACCCATATAATCTAATGTTTTAAAAACATTTATATTTATATTGAATTTAAAATACCATGTTATTATTACTTAATATAACTTTTTTCTTTAAATAATTAAAATTTGATTCATGTGAAGCATGATAAAATGCTAAACGTTTGAACTAAATAGTTTTTAGGTGATTTAAACTCGATTTGCAGTAGGAAGATAAATGTATCCCAAGCCCTAAACCTCCAAAAAAACCATCCACCAGCAGTCCTATCATTAATGCAAATAAGGGCTTTGCAGGTGCTCATCCCTCTTCCACAACCAGAAAACAGCACTAAGAATGCCCTCCAAAACCCAAGTACCCTCCTGATATTGGGAGAGAAAAGAAATGATAATAATTGAAGACAATCTTAAATTTTATTTTATTTTTTGAATTGCAAAAGCTGGTTGCAGTTATCAGCCAAAGGCCCAAATTGAATATGCAAACCAACAACAAAAATAAAATCGAAAATCAAAACCAGAGCCCAAATAAGACCCAAGAAAAGAAACCCAATCCAGTTTCATATGGTCTTCTTCTCCATGGACAAATAAAACCGTCCAACCAATTTTAAATTTAATGTAATATTTCACCAAGTTGTCCGAAAACGGGAAAGCTATTGGACAAACTGCATCATGAACCGCCGATTTGCACGCGCCACACAGCTATTTAGTTTCCAGACTCTGAAAATATAAAACAGCTCCAAATCGTATTTGTCTTCAACTAAACCCACCACGACAAGTCCGAATATAGAACCATCTTCAGACCCATTTCTGTCTTTTTGTTTTGTTTTTTTTTTTTAGCACTTCCATGGCTGAAAAATCTAACTCTCGAGATCGAGCGGCTGTGTTGTCCCTAATCCTGTTATGTTCAATCTTTAATAATTTTAATCTAATTCCTGTAGCAGAAGCTATATGGTTGTCAATTCCTAGTTCGGGAACAAAGTGCGTTTCGGAGGAGATTCAAAACAACGTTGTCGTTCTCGCCGATTACTTTGTTATTAACGAGGATCGGCCGGAACGGATTCCAACTGTCTCCGCTCGGGTATGTGTATGATTCATTTTTCTTTTCTGAAATACCCATCTGGGTATCCTGGTAATTTATTTGGATTAACTGGGTATTGTATAATTATGCTGAGATTCAATTAATGATTTAAGGGCTTCAAATTATTTGTCATTTGGGTTATGTGCTTCTTTCTTGTATTTATGCGCAGTTGCTTAAATTAAGTTATTACAAAGATTAACCCTCTACAGTAATTTAATGTGAAAGCTCAATCTTTTGGGCGAGGATCCACAAGTTTTTTTTTTTTTAAATTGGTGTTTGCAGGTTGATTAATGAAGATTAGCTACTTCTTTTTTCTGGGGATAAAGATTTAGAGCTTAAAATTAGAAAATCAAAAGGATACCCTTCCATGAATGTTGTAGAATGATATGCTTATAACAATGAGAAGATATTGCTAAAGGCTTCTCATGAATTGGACACGCCAGGACATTGCTTGTAGCTTGGCATGAGAATGTTCTGGCATATCTCGACACCACTAGTTTTACCATATCACAGTTCTTGGGAAAACCATAGGATACCATTTGTAGGGCATAAGTATGCTAATAGTGGATACTAAGTTAGCCTCTTCAACTTTGTAGTCTGTCTTCATAAATATTGTATTAGTGACAGGCTGCATAAGTTAGACAATCCTTCCTTGACCCTCATGAAGTTGACAGCCTCATGCACTGGTTAAACCCTTTATATTAGGGCTGTGAAGTCGTGAAACATCTTTCATTTCGCGATTGGATGTAGACATGGACATGGTTACTCATTTAAGTTTTATCAGCAGAGCAAGTAATCATCACTTGTGGTTTTGTTAGTTCATGTCAAACCTGGTTTAAAATATTTTTGTTCTAATAACTTAACTGCAAAACAGTCCTTTCTATAAATGCTCATATACAACTATTTTCGGGCCAAATTTATTACTTGCGCAAATCTTTCATCTATTATAGCTCGATCTTATTCTTGCCAAACCGAGTTCGCTACTAAAAAGAAATAAGTAGAAGCCAAAAAGAAATTTGTTCCATCAGGAGTGTGAGCCTAACTTGGATCTTTCTTTTCTTCACCACTGCAAAGAAAGCTAAACTTTGCACCATGAATATGTTGCAAAGCAGTTGGAAGCTAACAGTTTTAATAGTCGCTTATGAACTACATGACTCTTCTTTTAGGTGACATCTCCATATGGAAACAATCTTTACCACAATGAAAATGCAACTCATGGTCAGTTTGCATTTACAACATCAGAGGCAGGTAACTACTTGGCATGTTTCTGGCTGGATAGCAATCAGCAACAAGCTGGAACCACAACTTTGAGCCTGGACTGGAAAATTGGAATTGCTGCAAAGGATTGGGATTCAGTGGCAAGGAAGGAAAAGATTCAGGCAAATTCCTTAAATCTCTTCACCTTAGCTGAAGTCTTTTCCTTAGATTCTCTACTTAGCCTGCTATCTTGGATGTGATTTATTTTTCCAAGAATTGGCTGTTTTACATTATATATTTGATTATAGAGATGCCATATATAACCATATGCAGGGTGTTGAAGTTGACTTAATGAGACTTGAAGGAGTAGTTCAATCCATTCACAACAATATAATCTATCTCAGGGAAAAGTATAACTCTTGCAACCTTTCGTGGTATATTATCTTGAGAATTTGATGATGCGTCTTACTTCTTCATACTGACTTGCATGCTGATGCAGGGAAGCAGAGATGAGGGAAGTGAGTGAAAGAACTAATGCCAGAGTAGCCTGGTTTAGTGTCATGTCTCTGGGTGTCTGCATCACAGTTTCAGTATTCCAGCTGTGGCATTTGAAGCGTTTCTTCCAAAAGAAAAAGCTTATATAGATCTTATTCTGTATTTGTCCATTGGTAGAGAAGAGAACTGTGTACTTTTTTGGTCAGAGAAGAGGAAAATTGGTAAAAGACTAAAAGATAGTTAAAAATACTGACTTGATTCCATTTCCAGCAAGCAATACCAATGTCTATGAGATTGGTTTGAGAAACTGATTCAAATGAAGTAGAAGGTGTTTTCAATTGGTAAAATTCCCATAAATTCTTATAATGCTACCAATTGAAAATATCCTTGTTCAACTGGTATGAAAGCCGTGGAGTTGCCATTAAATGCTATCACACTCTGCAATTTGCAAACAATCGTACGTATAGTTAATAAATTCATTTCGTTTTTTATATTTTAAAAATATTATAACTTTTTACATATTAAAATAAATACATTTTATAAAATTATTTTATAAATATAAAATTAATATTTTAATATTTCATTTAAATTATCAAAATATGAAATAAATATTATCAATATTAAAAATCTATTTTTTTTCTAAATGTCTTAATTTCATTTCAAATTTAATTGATGTTTGATTACTAGGATTTGAATTATATTTATATGCATGATAATAATATATTTATATAATAGTATTTCATTTTAATTTATTTTAATATATTAAAATTTTTTATATAATATTATAATAATTTATTTATTTAAATAAATTAAATATATATTTTGAATTATATGATAATAATTTAATTATTTAAATATATAATATATTTAATAAATATATTTAAATTAATTATTTTAATATTATAAATGTACATTTACACAATAATCTATAATCCGTAAATATGAATTATCAGCTTCGAATATCATTGGACTTGTATGCAGCAGTATGTTGATAAATTCAAATGATGGGCTCTGGGCCGGATTGGTTTTGGATTATGAGGTTTTTTTTAAAGGGATTAGAAGATTGCTTGATGGGCCTGGTCACAGAAATATTTAATGGCCTAAGCTCTTGAAGAATTAGCTAATAAGATTTGGAAGGATTATGGCCTTTGCAGCGATGGCCGCAGTGGCAGCGACAGCAACAGCAACAGCGAGAGCAAGGCCATCCTCAATTCCGCTACTAACAAGAAGACCCAGATCGATTTTCACTCCACTGGCTTTTTCTTCTTCATCGTCTTCATTGAAAAAGAGAAAGTTGGTTCTCTACTCGAAGCCTGGATGCTGTTTGTGTGATGGACTCAAAGAGAAGCTTCAGGCTGCCTTCTTGCTTTCTGGTCCTCATTCTCTTCACGACGTCGATTTGCAGGTAACTCCAGTGCACCATTCTCTTCTTCGCGCTCCGTTCTTACGTATTGAATTTTGCTATTGTGAACTTGTCAGGTAAGGGATATTACAAGCAATCCTGAGTGGGAAAGAGCTTACCAGTACGAGATACCTGTTTTGGCTAAAGTACTCTCTGATGGTACTGAGGTTAGTTTTTTTCCCTTAACTTTTCTTTTTAGTTTTACTCTTACGTCAATGTTTGTTTTGCAATGATAATGTAGTTACCATCAGTAATGGTGCTTAATGAACATGAAGATCCCATGATTTCCGGTTTCAATGCTACTTAGAGGGTATAAATATTTTTAGAACAGAATAAAAACCAAATCTCTCATTGTCAATTCTTCAGCTACTGTTAAACATCTGTTTTTACGGTTTGTTTTTCAAATGAATTCTTAATCTGTTTTTATCAGTAAAATGTGCAAAGACCAAGAGTCACATTTGTTGTTTAGGGTACCCATTTTCTCAAGGGCTTTAGGGTATAAACTGTTTGTAGAAGTTTTGAGTGGCTTACAAAACATTGATTCCCTTATTTGCTTCTTATCCAAATCAAATGAAAACAATAAAATCATTCGATACAAAATTCGTTTAGTCTCCTAGTTAAATTGGGAACTTGGGAATACCTTAAGCCTAAATGCCTTCAAAATTTAGGAAAATGCTGACTAGGGATTTTTATCTATTACTAATATCAAGGCTAGAATGCAGTTATTATATTATGTGATTGCCTTTATTCATGACACTATTCAAACTTCAAGTAATATAGTTTATGTTTTGGGGGAAGTATGAAGCTGGAGTAGATCATAATCAGTTAAATTCATGCAGCTTAATTCTGTCTCAGTTGATTCTTGATTTATTAAAGCCTGTTTGGAACCGTAACAACTTGTTGCTTTTCCCCAAAAGCTGGCCAATCAGCAATAGGGAAAAAAATGATTGAAATGCTATTTACACAAGGCAGTGCTGCCTTGCTGCAAACAGGCTCTAAGTAGGTTGATTGTTGGAGAAAAATACAGATGTAAAGTGTAATTGAGAAGCTTGAAGTAACTGATATGTACCTTCGTTCCTTTTCATTTGTTTTCTAGCCATGTAGTTATTTTCTTTTTCACCTCCTAGATATAGTTCTTAATAGGAAATGCAATTCTTGAACTCCTTAATTGTGTTATGTGACCCAGTTGCCTAGTCATCCATCCACTGCAGTAATCTTGGCCATTTAATCTATCCTATGGCGAGGGTGAGAATGTGATGGAGGTGGTTTGATTGTTACTAAATAAGAAGTATATTCTTATTAAATCATTAATGTACTAGTTAGTACATCTACAGACAATTTATGGTGTTTTAAGGGTTTATATCTCTAATAGGAGATTGAAAATGCCATGGAGATGGTTTGATTATTACTGAATTCAGTGGAAATGCAAAATTATTTGTGTGCTACATTAGGGTTGCAATCAGCACAAGAAAAATTGAGGCATTGAAATTGAGTTATATATAATTAATCCTTGCTGCAGTTGAGGATACCTTCATAGTCTTGGTAATTTGCCTGTGTTAAAGGAGTTAGATTTGGTTGTAGATGATGAGTTGATGGTATGGACCAACTATGTCATTCTTGCCTTCATAGCATGGGATTTTGTAATCCCATTGTTTATGGTACCTTACAATCTCTCCCACTAAATTTTGCAATGTCCTCGTCAAACTCGTTCTGCTATATCAGTTTCAGTTACAATTACTAAGCCAGGACCAAGCCCTGAGTATTATGGGCAACTCCACTTTGTCCTATGGGTAACCTTGCAGGCCTACCAGCTTTGCACAATTTTCTAAGCCAAGGTGGCTTTGATACCAATTGTAATGGTTCAGCTCTAACTTGGCCAAATAACTTTTGCACCTCTTTTCTATTAGGCCTAAAATGATTAACCCAATTTATTTTTTTGTTATTGGCCATGGGCCATATGATCTCTTAGTCTTTCTATAACTCAACTGACGTGGGATTTTGTGATCCCACCACTTTGGACATTACAATATAGTGTGGTATCCCAATTAATCAATTATGAATTCAAGATGAGCTACAACATGTAGGAGGCTTATCATTTTACTTGAGTTTTAAGAGCCTTTTGGAAGGTTCTTTTGGATTTAGGGATTCAGGTTTTGCTTAGTTTCTATCAGATTTTAGAGTCTTGTTTTTTTTCTCAGTAATTTAAAGGCCTTAGTTTCTATTCATGATACCCTTTTCCCTTATAAAATTTTCCAATTTAGAAGAACTTTTATAATTTAATTAAATTTTTTTTTTTTATTTTTTTACGAAAGCTGATACTGCTTTAGGGGAATTGTTTTCAATAAGCTTATTGTTTCTCTATGATGGATGGCCTGAGCTCCTCATGTGTTCACAAGAGTTAAGAAAATCGGGTTTCATGTTCCTTAGAGATCCACCAACATATAAAGCTGCTGTAACAATAGTAACTGTAGGTTTGAGATTATTTTGGGTTTCCATCTTCTTTCATTGTTGGTTCTTGCTTTTAGGGTCATCTCATTTCCCCTTCCCATCAATAGACATGCACATACATGTACTCATGTCTGACTGATCCAGATTCAAATGCCAGTTAACAAAACAGAGGTTCCCTTTACAAATTATCATTCTGACCATGTTATCTTTCCTTTAATGCTTCTAATCCTGTTTCATGAGTATAGTTTAGGCTTCTAAAGCTGCTGTGTCAAGCTGGGTTCTCGTGAGCCAAATGATTTGCAATTGATATCACAAAACCCACTTGTTGGACACCAAACTAGAACATATCTGTAGTGGGCTAGTGGCTATTAATACTGAAGCTTGAGTACAAGATAACCTACTTCTATCACCAAGCTGCATGATCAATTAGTAGCAAGAACCTCCATAACACAGTCCTGTACAATTGTGGAGGAGGATGTTCATTTGTACTCTCATTTTGTGTGCTGAGGTCTTACAGACATTCTCTTACAGGAAACTCTTCCTAGAATATCACCTCGACTTGGAGTGGAGCTCATTCAAAAGAAGCTAGCTGCTGTTTTGTCACAATAAGGGTCTCTGTTATTAAGATCCTAGAATAAGTTGCCAACTTGTAATTGAGAAACTCCATTGAAAGGATGACTACTTGAATTTAACAGTGTATGTTCAAGTGAAGTTTGGGAATTAAAATATTTAAGAATGATCAACTTAATTTGCTTTGTCATTCTGCAGCATTATATTTTGTTCCTGTACTACAAAAGTATAGCTTAGGATTGTATCAACAAGTGTAACTTCCTTTTTCCTGGACAAACACCTCTTCTCTCTCTCTCTCTCTCTCTCTCTTTCTCTCTCTCTCTCTCATGCACACACATCTCACTAAGACATGCCGCCTAAAAGGCTGTGGCATGTGGAAACAAGACAAAGAACCTTGTCCAGCTTTATTTGAGAATTTTCTCCCTTTCTTCAATAAGCTAGGCTGAAATATGTAAAGAATTTTGCTAGTCTGACTAGTACATAACTGTAGAAATAGAAGCATAACTTTTTATGGATTCACTGTAAACTTCTGGTTCCTTATGCTCGAGGCTTTGAGCATTGTAGGCCCTTTAAACTTTAAAGGCAAATCTTCAAGAAAAAAAAAATCAAGTCTTTTTAGCTCAGAGAGAGAGAGTATCATGATTGGAAAATTATTTTTCCACTAGAGAATGTGATATCATCAAAGGTGTAAAAGTTGCTTTCTTGACCCTGTTTTGTTAGATTTCTTAAATTGCGGGAATTGTTTCTATGATTGACAAGAATAGTTAACGGGGATACAAATATGGACTGATTGATGGTGTTACCACTATAAAATGCTGCTAGAGTGCTCGCCATGCACAGTCCAAATATGTTATCTTTTCCCAAGTGGTCAATGCTTTGTTTGTTGCCTTCGTCCTTTTCTTTCTGGCCAAATGGTCATCCACTACTACATATAGTGATTTCGTAGCACAGAATCTGAGAATTATTTGGGTTTGGTATGATTAACTCCTTTTCTTTCTTTCTTTCTTATTTCCCCAATGTAAACATATCATTAGAAAAGGTGAAGAAAGCAATGTTTTTCCCTCCAGTTTTGTGCATTATTCATATAGCAACAAAAGCTGAAATGTAGGGTATAGAGGTCTAGGGTTCAAATTTGACTAAGAAGACCAGAAAAACAAGAGGGAAATTTCAAAAAGCTCTTTTGTCCCATTTCCTTACCTTTTCCTCTATAATCCTGTTGCATCACATAAAGAAGTTATTAGAATTGAATTGACTAATGGCTTTCCAATTTGAATATCGGCTTTTGAAGAGAGTGTGAGACATAGCAGGGTTTATTGTGTGATTTTTTATTGGGCAAAAATGACAAGGCAGGTAAATAATTTTTCAGAAAAGATAGATCCCAATTAAAGCAAGCAACCAACACCTTCCAATTGTCTAGCACTTTCACTTTTCCCATGCTATAATGAGTTGTATTTTCGAGGAACATCATTTGTATATGCATCAGTAATCTAACCAGAAAGTGAGAAGCCGGCCGTGAACTTTGGAACTCACTTGACATTTGAGATTTCCTGATTAGACTGATTTCTGTTTGCTATTTAACTTCCATGAAATTTACACAATTTGGTAGGTTTCTATGTCGAAAGCACTAAGCTACTTGTAGTTTTCTATTAGTACAAAGCTGCTATATTATCCGTTAATTATTATCATCTTTGCTTAGATTGCTGACCATATGCACATCCTTTACACAAATTGACATGACGAAAATCTGATATAGAATTCCTTATAATGTGTTAGTGCTTCATTTTCTTTCAATTAGGAAGGGAAAGCAAAGATGGCCCCTTTATATTGTGTTTGCTCTGGTATGATCCACCAAGACCCTCATTTTCAAATAAGAGAATTTAATAACAATTAAATTTCTCTAAAAGAAAGTAAAATTAGACAACTGAAAACATATAAATGATTTATAAATATCAATACGTATTTTGTTTTGATTTTGAGATAAATTTAAAAATTATGAAGTGTCATTATATATGAATAAGAGAATTAAATATTGAAAATTGTTCTTTAATAAAAAGATCCTAGATAAGAAGATAAGGAAGAGAGAAAGGAGGGTATGTTGCTTAATTGCTTTTCTTTTGTTTTCTTGATGTTATGTTTGCTATATCATGTGCATCAATCATTATAATATTGCTAATTGGAAAGATTATGTGAAATTGATGATAAGAACAGAAATAAAGTTTCAGATAGTTAATTAAGGTTTTATACCCATCATTTGCTTGATATATATTTGCTAAAAGTATCCAATATTTAGTTGATAGATTCTAAATTATATATAAAAGAATACTAAAAGAATATTTTATTTTGAAACAATCATGACTAATTGCAAACAATTTTAATTTTTTTATACTAATTGATTTTGTTTATTTATTTTAATAATAAAAATAAATGATTCAATATAATATATAAGTTATTATATGTTAGTTTAATAGTAAAACAAATTATATATTCGTATTAATTAATTTTACATATTAATAGTCATATATTCAACACCTAATATAAATCAGTTGTAAGTAAGCATCAATAAAATATTATGGTTTGCATTTATTTACATGTTGAACCAATCAACAAAGTGGAAGGAAACTATTAAAGGGGAACTAAAATATTTTTGAATTTCATAGCTTATATATATGTGTGTGCATGCTGAATGGGAAGCAACTATCACCACAAAATAATTTTATCCTACTCTTATTAATTTCTTTTATATAATATCTAATAATTGAGATTAGATTCCTTTTATTAATTATATGAAACTATTTTTAATATTCTCACATATAAAATTAACTTTTTAGATGGATTGATTTATTGAGACTTCATTTGAAATGATCATATGATTTATTTTAAAGGTAAATATGATTTGCCTGCTGATTAATGTTCGTCATGGGATATTATGAAATGATTTATGATTAAATTAGTGTGATTTGAAATTACATAATAATCCCTCTATTAATTATGATTAGTAGTTGTTGGAGCTTTATGGTCACAAGATGAGGACCAACAACCTGACTCCACTATGACTAACCAAAGCAACTTCATCCATATCTGTGGACTAATCTCCGCATGCAATTTTGAATATCACATTCAAATTTTATTAATCATTCTTCATCACCATATCATATATATATATATATATATATACTTTTCACAAGAAAAAAAAATTGATTAAACTAATCCTATTGAATCCATGTTTACACTATTTGATGATAAACTTTATCCTCTATGTTCTTATTGATAAATCTTGAATTTTTGTGGGGATGATTTATCTCCTCCTTGGGGTGTTCTGATATCTTCTCTTTTATGAGAATTGTTTCCTCCCCTGTTAGGATTTTTTTTTTCTTTCTCTCTTCTCCTTCATCTTCTATTAAACTGTTTTTAGTTCTTTGTGAGGTCTTTAGGGTGCTTACTAGTGATCTATGTTTACACTTAGGTACGTTCTTGTTGATAAAATTTGAGGTTTTCTTTTTCCCTTATAAGGATTTTTTAAGGTAGGATTAGTGTTACGTTCAAGAGTTTTTACAGAATTCATTAGTTAGTTTCTATCTGAAAATTATTCAATTCAAATATCTTTATATTTTGTCAATTAAACTATTTAACTTTTAAAATAAGTATTTAGTTAATTTATTTTAACTTCATCAGAAAACTAATACAAATATATATTTAAAAATATTGAAAAAAAATATAAATATTTAAAATTATAAAAATTAAACAATATAAATCATTCAAAGTCACAGTATTTTTAACAGAAGAATAATGATTTTAAAGTTAGGATTAGTGTTCTATATTGTCTTTATCTTTTATGAGGATTTGTTGTTTCATTCTATAACATGAAATTGTTGAGTGTAATGTTTTGTTTTTTGAGTAGGAAGTATAGATTTTCTCTGCAAGCAGATAACAAAATGTGATGGTTTGCAGATTCAAACACCTTAAAACTAAACAGTGATAGATTGCCAGCATACTTAGCATGCTTCCATTGAATAGCCAACCTACATATTTTGTCAATATGAGTAGTTCCTTTAAATCAAGATTCTTATTATTATTTTTTTATAATAAACACTTCACATTTATTTTCTATTTGATATAACCATTTTGTTTTCTAATAAATTAATAGGATAAATTATGGAAATTTTTTTAGCATTGCAGGGTAAGAATTGATGAATAGCCTACACATATATGCTTAGTCATCCAGCATTGAACCTTGCAAATTTTTATTATTATATCTGTCAATTCATGTATATAAATAAGGTATGCTGCCTACTTTTGTCCTTTAGAATCCAAACCACAAATAAATCCGTCCATTTTCAACCCTGATTTGATACTACTCTATAGGTGGTATAAAGCCATCAACTTTTCTTCTCTCATCAATTCTACATACAAGTTTATTGGATTCAAAGCTATTTATATATATCTTATATATGTGTGTGTATATTTAATCAATTCATGAACCAAAATTACTACAAAAATTAAACAACTCCCTTTTAGTTATATAAAATTTAAATTATTCATAGATTTTTTTTTGGAACGTACTGATACATAAATTATGATGTGTATAATTGATAAGCATGGATGAGTTAGATGCAAAGGTGACAAATGAGGATCAAAAGAAATATAGATTCATGGGCTACGCTGCTAATGGCACAGTATCAGCATGAAGAATAAAATTATTAGAATATTATAAGGTGGATTCCACCATCTGCATATGCTTTGCTTTCTTGTTGGAATCCTAACACGAAACCCACCCACTAAATACCCTTTTAATTATTTTTTATTCTTTGCCAAATATATTCCTTTTTTTTCCTCTCTCTCTATATGTATATATATGTATGTGTAAATGTAAATGTGGTAGATAATATGCATGCTACATTATTATATGAATAATATCAAGCCAACTATATATATATATGCAAAGGGCATGAATTTAAATAGATATATTTTATATTATTGACTGCAATCTCTTTTTCTTTTTGAAGGAAGACTGAATATAAATGAAAGTGAGAAATAAAAATCTCGATTCCAATGGAAAAAGATATTTGTTTTGATGCTAATGACGTATTTGAGCAGGGTGGAGATGCTGCAAACTTGTGCTGAGCAGCAAACCAAATATGTGAGCTTGGGAATAAGAGTAAAAATTCATATAATGCATTAATGCTATATTTAAAATTGTAAAATTTCGAATTTAAATGTTAATAGAAATTCTTTAAAAATTAGAAAGCTATGTATATGGAGAATATTTCGTAATTAATGAATAATAAGCAGTGTTAATTAATTATATAAGGCTTGCTTCCCTCCCACACATCCGTACCAACCAAAAGAAAGAGATCTCTTTCACATAATATATTAGAAAAATGCCATGCAAGAACACATTAATTAAGTACTATTTGTTTTCTTCGATTTGTGAAAATAATACGTAATTAATATATAGATATTTTATGAAAGATTAGTGTAAAATATTCTTGAGTGGAATTTAGTTATCTTGCAAGCTTTTGATGGCTATAAGAAGGCAATATTTTCTCTTAAGTTGTATCATTCATCAGTGGCAGCTCTCTTATTTCTCTCCTTAATTCTCCTCAAGAGAAAAGAAAAAGATTGTTATTATTAAGAAATGGGAAGTAGTATAATTGAAGTGTTGTACAAGATAAGACCTTATTTGCTTATGGTGTTTTTGCAATTTGGATCGGCTGGTATGTACATAATCAGCATGATAACTCTCAACCATGGCATGAATCGCTATGTGCTTATTGTCTATCGCAACGGCATCGCTGCTCTTGTTCTTGCTCCTTTTGCTCTGCTTCTTGAAAGGTCTCTCCTTCTTCACACACTTTTCATTCAAGATCTTTAATATAACATGCGGAATGGTTTTTTCTTACGTATATAAAATAATTTATTTATTCAGATTTTAACTCCAAATAAATTTATATTATTAAATATATAATGCATGCATGCAACATCCACGTATAAAAAGTGAGTTATACATATATATATATATATTTCTATATATGTGGTATAGTGGAAGCAATAATGTTTTGTTAATTTGTATGCAGGAAAATAAGGCCAAAGATGACATTCCCAGTCTTCTTACAAATAATGGCATTGGGATTTTTAGAGTAAGAGGTTTCATTATTAAATTGATTTCACATTTTATTTATGGGTTATTACACTTATTAACAAATTAAAATTGATGCTTTAATATGCATATAAAAGTTAACTTGCCCATGGCAGATAGCTTTTATTAAACATAATATATACGTTTACTTGACAGGCCAATCCTGGACCAAGGCTTCACTTACTTGGGAATGCAATACACATCAGCATCTTTTACATCTGCCATCATGAACGCCGTTCCTTCAATCACCTTTCTGATTGCTGTGATTCTTCGGTAAGACTCCTTAGTTACAAACACACTAAATCAGAATTCATCTCTGAGGGGGGAAATACATTAAAAAAAGATAAATAAAATCTTGATAATTAGAATCTAGTATATAATACAGTAACATCAGCCAAAGAATAATAACAATAGGTGTGCATGTGAATGGAATCAGAGTTCAGCATCAGCATGCAACAGATTTTTTTTCTTGTAGAAGGTAAAGAATACATACTGATAATAAATTGAAATGGGGAACGGTTGAATAACTTTTAACAGATTAGAGCGCATAAGGATCAAGGAGATACGCAGCCAAGCAAAGGTAGTGGGAACCCTGGTTACTTTTGGAGGAGCTCTGCTTATGACACTCTACAAAGGTCCTCTCATTAATCTAATATCCTCAACTAAAGCAGCCCAACATGGAAGTTCTGCTCTCAATTCCAATAAACATTGGCTCTCTGGGACGCTGTTGATACTTGTAGGCTGTGTCTCCTGGTCTGCTTTCTACGTTTTGCAGGTAGTCGACTTTCATATATATAAATATATATATATATTTCTCTGTTCCATTGCATCTTAATCACTGGAGTTATAACCGTATATATAATGCAGTCCATAACGATAAAGAAGTACCCGGCGGAGATCTCTCTATCGTCGTTGATATGCTTGGCTGGCACCGTTCAGAGCTTGGCTGTAGCACTGGTGGTTGCTCACCATCCCAGTGCATGGGCTGTTGGATGGGACACCAGGCTTCTGGCTCCTGTCTACAGTGTAAGTTTCTTCCTTAGTAATGATTACGCATTCAACAACTCATTGGTACTACGAATCTTTTTCAAACCCGTAAGATTTTTGAACATAAACTTCAATTACAATCTAATAAAAACAATAAGTTTTCAGGGATTAACTGTGGAAAAAAAAACCTGGTTTTTAGGGTATAATTAGCTCTGGAATCACATACTACGTGCAAGGACTTGTAATGAAGACAAGAGGTCCAGTATTTGTAACAGCATTTAACCCTCTGTGCATGATCATTGTTGCGGCTCTTGGGTCTATTATTCTAGCTGAGAAGATTTATCTTGGAAGGCAAGTAAAAACATGTCTAATTTAATTGAGTCAATAACCTGTAGTAATCTGATGAGTAATTGTTTGTAATCTCTTGCAAACCACAGTATCATTGGAGGGATAACAATAGCAATGGGGCTGTACTTCGTTGTGTGGGGAAAAAGCAAAGACTATTCAAGCCAACTGCCAACATCAGTGACCCAAAAAGAACAGCCTATTGCAGCCATTGATGGGACTAATAATAAGATGGTCATCTCTAATGCAACAACCAAATTAGAATTGTCTGGTTAGATGTGCCATGGAAGCCCAAATTGCTCCATTATTGTTGGTGTACTGGAGGAAGCAGACAGTGTGCGCATTAATGGGTTTAATTTATAGTATATTTAAGTGTATCAGTGAGTGGGCACCATCAATTTTTGTGGGTAGCTAATCAGAATTGATTGTTGTTGGTAGTGCATTAATTGGGGTGACCACAAAATTGGGTTTTTGGTCATAATAATTAGGGCAAGAAAGCAATTGTAGCTATCCATCATTCCTCCAACACAAGTCTATGTATATATCTTTTCCAATTGAAATCAATGTCTAAGTTGTCAATATAAGTATGAGCATTTCATAGGTAGTTAGAAGTTGATGTACATTTATTCAACATATTTCAAGGCTTGATTTATCATTGTATGCACATAATTAGTTATTATTTATCAAATTTCTTCATTCTTTTTTTATCCTTTAATTTGAAAATTTTAATTCTTTTCAAAATAATAAAATAAAATATAAATATGTGTGCACTAACTTAAAGTAGTGATTAAAATAAAAGTATTTAGAACATAAATATAATAAGAGGATTGGATTAAAAAAAAAAAACCAAAACCTTTGGAATCAACAAAATGAAAAATAAAATGATTTGTAATTTAATTTCATGGAGCAAGAAATTTCTCATTGTATAGCATTAATATATGGATCTAATAAAAATCACCTAATCATAATCCCAAGAAAATGTCGATTATATATGAAAATACCCAATAAGCTAATCAATCAAAAGAAACAAACAATGAATATAAATTCATAAAATATATAATATTTCATCAATGAAATTTGCATAAAGTGATAAGACATATTATACTTTCATAAAGTAAAAAAAAAAAACCCATTATTTGTTTTTTTATATAGACCGTAAAACAAATTACATATATCAATCTCCACACACAGTAACTTCACATAGAAGACAGTTTGGAGGGTAGGGTTTGCCAAGGGAAAAAAAATAGAGGAAGTATGCATAATGATGCAATTGCAGGAAGAGAATAATATATAATATGCTATTTTGGTCCTTTCCTTTGATTTGATGCTATTGGAACAATATATTTATCCACATATACATATCATAAGCTGAATCTACTCAGAATTTTAATTAGGCAGCAGGGAATGATATTTATTATACTTCTTTTAGAATGATTTATGGTGGTTTGATTTACTCCTATATAGAAGAATCTATATGGTTAATAAATTACACTTCAAAGTATCAAAACCAATGGCAAGCAAATTTAATAAGTATAGTAGATAATAGACAGAATAATAATATTATAATGGTGAGAATTCAATAATTAACCGATAAGTGAATAATTTAAAGAGAGGATCGGAGATAAAGAAAGAAAAAAAGAAAAAAGATGGAAGATAAATAAGGAAAAGATTGATGGGTATATAGAGATGTAGCCACATATTTTGCATTAATGCATGAGAAGGAGATGAAAATAGTAGCATTATATATATAAATATATATATCTATCTTTACAGTGCATCAATCCCATTTGAGAATGTGGGATTCCACCAACCTGTTTTTCTCTCATTGGAATCCAAACAAGACAGCACCAACTTTATTTCTTTGGTCATTATCTCCCCATGTATTCGTTTTATGAAATGCTCATTACGTATATATAATATATATATATATAGTTTCATTTTCCTTTTGGACTTTGATAATATTTAAGTGTTATAAGGCTATGCACGTCACAGTTCACATACCATATCCATTTCTGCAATTGAAATAAGTGACAACACCCACTTAAGATTGCTTCAAATAGTTACATGTGGAGGGGTTTGACAGGAATTCCATTCATTTTTAGGTTCAATTGCATTAAAACTATAGAAGAATGGATAATTAGACATTAATTATTGTTCGTTGTAATAAATTAGTACATCATTTAAACCTTAATTATCTTTTTTGAAAAATAATATATTGTCTGAGAAGGAAGGAGTAGAAATTTGTGAATAGACAACTGATAATGAATGGGGATTGACAAGCCTTGGAATCAGAATATTAGTATGGAAACTAACATTCCAGATAATATATCTATATTTATATCATATCACACACTACCAAAGTCAATTAAGAAGTGGAATTATCTTCCCAAATTAGGTCTGAATAACAAGATATATAAGTATGTTGATTAGTTTCATGTAATCTTGAGATTTTTGCCTTCATTTAGCACTTTAATCACTTAAATTGATTTAAAATAATAATTATCTATTGTATTAATCCATATGGAATAAAAGAAAACATGTTTACATATGAATAAAGAAAGTATATGCATATATCTAATTCTCAAGTTTAACTTGTATATGAAACATAAGATGTTTCCACTATGTTTTACTAAGGAGTAAGGTCAAAACCTGAAGCTTAATCACAACACAGTAGCTTCCCAATAATATAAGAGATGAAGAAGAAGATAGGTTGGGTCAATCATCTTCAGAAATGGTGTCCACTCTTCAAAGCACCATTCTTTTAATTGCATCATCAGCACTAAACCTAAATTTGATTTGAGTTGGTGGATGGACTAAAACCCAGATCTCGTATATAAAACTGAATTAAAAGTTTGCATTTTTTTTAATAAAAAAGTAGAAAGAGAAGCATCATTTTCAAAGATATCCACATAAACTCTTCTCTTACTCTTTTTCTTTTAAAATTATTTAAAACGATTCTATGCATACGCACCAAAGTTAGGATTCTCAAGTTGCTTTGAGAGAATGAGTGTTTTTTGTTATTGGGTAAAGGAATCTTAAAAATTAATGGAAGAAGAGTAAGTGCTTCGTAGGAGATCGTATACTTGAGTAGAAAAATTGTACTGTAACTTTTATTCTTTTAGTGGAATAATTATTCATTTGTTGGCTTTTTGTGGTCTATAAGAAGGCATTGTCGTAGTAGTCTTGGCATGCATTAGACCTACAGCTTCAAGAGAGGATCAAAGAAAAATAAAGAGAAGGCTATGGCAGACGGAAACCCATGTAGGACTCTTTTCCAAGGGCTTGTCAAAGCTAAACCTTTCATTGCAATGATCTCTCTGCAATTTGGGTACTCGGGGATGTATATTATAAGCATGGTTTCTCTGAAACATGGCATGAGCCATTACATTCTTGCTTTGTATCGTCATGTAGTTGCAACTCTTGTCATCGCACCTTTTGCACTTATTCTTGAAAGGTTTCTCTCTTTATTCACTTCTCTTTTCTTGGATTTTTATAGCCAACGAAGTTTATATATAACTTTTCTTTCCATTTTTTACAGGAAAATACGGCCAAAGTTGACACTCCCTATCTTCCTTAGAATAATGGTGCTTGGTTTTGTAGAGTACTGCTCTAAAACTCTTCCTCTTTTTTCTTTCTGTTTATTAATGATAAAGATGTAAGGATTAAATTAACCAACTTCAGCTTTGTTCTTACTATGGGACAAGAATATAGTTTCATTTTCACTTGACCTCAGCATAGTACTGGAAGATATAAAGTTTATATTTAATTATGATATTTTGAACTCTAAGACAATATATATGTATGCAAAACCTGCAGACCAGTGCTTGATCAGAATTTGTACTATGCGGGAATGAAGTACACATCAGCAACATTTGCCTCTGCTTCAGTCAACGTCCTTCCTGCCATAACCTTTATATTAGCAATTATTTTCAGGTAAAAATATTTTAATAATCATGTGCACCACTTAATCAAATGTGCCTGACCTGAGTAAGAGCCTACAAACTTTTAAGCCACTTATTCTACAACAGTGCTCCTCACATCATTCACCTTTCTGTTTTCTTTCTTCTTGGGCTTTCGCATGCATTTTTCTGAATCGATAATGATAATAATACTTAGGAGTTATGTAGTTGAAGAAATTATCTGAAGAGCAAACAATTATTACAGGTTGGAGAGGGTTAACGTGAAGAAGTTTCATGATGTAGCCAAGATTGTTGGGACAGCAATTACAGTTGCAGGAGCAATGGTTATGACTTTGTACAAAGGTCCAATCGTCGATTTCTTGAGGTCTCATGGAGGAAGCCACCATGGAAGCAGCACTGGTGAACCCAACAGTCAGCATTGGGTTAAAGGAACACTAATGCTCCTGGCCAGTTGCGGTGGCTGGGCAAGTTTCTTTATATTGCAAGTAAGTGTACATGTGTTTGTGTGTGTATATATATATAGAGAGAGAGAGATTATAAAAACTTGAACTTTGAATTTGGTTTTCAGTCATTTACGCTGAAGCAATACCCAGCAGAGCTCTCACTCACAGCCTTGATATGCTTGATGGGTGCGGTGGAAGGATCAATCGTGTCTCTTATAATGGAACGGGACATGACTGCCTGGAAAATAGGCTTCGACTCCAGGCTACTTGCTGCTGCTTACGCTGTAAGTCATCATTAATTATAATTTTACATAATTGAAATAGCAAGTGATGTACTAATTAATTAACTAATTGTGTAAACAGGGAGTGGTTTGCTCTGGAATGGCATATTACGTGCAAGGAATGATAATCAAGCAAAGAGGCCCTGTTTTTGTAACCTCTTTTAGCCCTCTGTGCATGATCATCACTGCGGCACTGGGAACTATTATTCTAGCTGAGCAACTTCACCTCGGAAGGTACATAAATACTATCATTAATGGTTTTTTAAAGCTAGTCACTGATATTTCATTCTTGTACTGAAATGTTTGTATTTTGTTACGTTTGTCAGTGTAATGGGAGCAGTTCTCATAGTTGTTGGCCTTTACACTGTCGTATGGGGTAAAAGCAAGGATCAGACAACCTCAACACCACCACCACCTTTGGCCGATGAGAAACATGGCAACCTTGAACTTGCAACCAATTTTGATAGTACTAGCAGCACCCAGAATGGAACTTCCAAGATTCCGGCCAACAGCACTCAGCTGCCTGTGTGAAATTACTGTTGAGAAATTTATAATACTGATACTACTATGGGACTATATTCAGATATATAGACCTCCCTATCATAAATGTATTTCAAGATTTTGATCACTAATTATATAAACTCTCTTTTTGTGTTATGATAATTGGTTTCTTTTATACAGTGAGATCATCAGATACTTGGACAGTTTTCATGCATATACATGTAATCCAAATATTACAGATGTATAGATATATAGTTAGTGATATTAAGTTTATCATTTTAATTAAATAAAATTCAATTTGCGCCATGTATATATATAAAAGAAAAGGGAATTAGAACAGAACAAATAATATCTTAGTGTTGTCTTGTAATGATCAGCATCAAAGATAAAGAGTATGCAATGCAATGTGTTCCCTTTTGTTTATAAGCATTTTATCTCACATCATATGTCAAGACTGCCTGAAATGGACAACATAATTTGAGGTTGCTAAAGGAGAACCAAATTCTCAGTAACTTGGACATATGGGGCAGATGAAATAGCCAATAGCCAGTGTTTACTTGAGAGATTCTGTAGAAAATGAAAATGAAAAATCATTCACCTTAGAGCTGGCTTTAAAGGCAGCTTTATTGGCTCTATATGCTCAGAAGTTGCACCCCAAGTCATTTTATCAGGTTGTTTCTCTTAAGCCCGCACGGGTAGCGTAGTTAGTACTCGAGTGACAAATTTAGAGTTAAGGACCAC
>CAOGCB010387693.1:0-11406 GCA_948266635.1 Cnidoscolus chayamansa | reverse complement strand
ACTTGAATGGAGGCGTAAAATCCGAGTAATTGAAGGAGTGTGATTGGGATATTACCTGAGAGCTTATTTGTTAGAGGATTCATACAGCCGACCCCAACTTGTTTGGGAATAAGGCTTTGTTGTTGTTGTTGTTGTTGTTGTAAAGATGAGAATGTATTAATTATTTTATATAAATAAGTGAGGTTTTTCATTCATGAGATTAGTGAGCCCGTTGTAGTTATACTTCAGAGCCCATTGTGTGATCTTGCTTGGATGCTTATTCATATTGAAATAATTACATTGTTTGTTTTCGCTGCTTTTGTTGCTTTTGGAAGTGCCCTGTTATACTTGGCCTAGTACGTGTGCTGATGGGCTAGGCTAACTTGGGTTGAAGTGCTCAGTCCAAGTGTTGCATGGGCCTAAAAATGGCTAACGGCCATTATGTTATTTCAAAGTTTTAGACCTAACATTATCGTCAAGGTCATTATATAGAAGTTTTTTTTAGAAAGTGCCTGTGTCCCAACCATTATGGCCTTTACGTGAAGGTTGTTATTCTTCTTTTTGCAAGAATATTCCTATTGTTGCTGGCAAAAGAGGTTTTTGAATGGAAGCCTTCTCAAGAACTATGTGATTCATCGCAGAACATGTTTTTATTCAATTTTTCTGCCACCCTTCACCTTATAAAGACCTATCACTCACCAATCTTTTCCATTCTACAATTATCCTTCACATTTCTCTCTGTTGAAAAGAATAGGAGAGTTTTTATTTATTTTAATGAAAAATTTGATACACATATATATAGATATGCTAAACCAATGACCTACTCAAGTTCTACCTTCTATCTTTCCTGATAGATCTTAACTACCTATAATTCTTATTTGTCTCCTAATATATATCAAATACTACATTCTATAACACTCCCCCTCAAGCTGGAGCATAGATATCAATCATGCCCAACTTGTTACATATATAATCAATGCGAGCACCATTCAAAGCTATAGCTCCCTTCAAATAGCATAAAATTTGTCCCAAAGCATTCCAATGAGTGACAGTTGGAGCATACATAAATTGACTAACTACATTGACAAAGTAAGCAATATCAAGACGAGTCACTGCTAAATAGTTCAATTTTCCAACCAACCTCCTATATTTTTCTGGATCTTCAAATAATTCACAATCCTCTGTTGTAAGTTGGAGATTAGGAGTCATCGGTGTATTGCAAGACTTAACACTTAATTTTCTTGTTTCTGCTAGCAAATCCAGGACATATTTTCTCTGAGATAGAAAATTGCATTTTTTGCACTTCAAAACTTCAATACCCAAGAAATACTTCAACATGCCCAAGTTTTTTGTCTGAAAATGGTCTTTAAGGAATGATTTGAGAGACGAAATACCTGTGATATCACTGCCTGTAATAATTATATCGTCTACATAGACTACTAATAAAATTAGGCCATTCTCAGAATGCTTATAAAATACATAATGATCATACTTACTTTTCTTCATGCCAAAATTTTGAACCACCTCACTAAATCACCCAAACCAAGCACGAGGACTTTGCTTTAAACCGTACGAGGATTTGTGAAGTCTACACACTTTATCTGACTCCTCCTAAGCAACAAATCCAGGTGGTTGCTCCATATACACCTCTTCTTGAAGATCTCTATGGAGGAATGCATTTTTGATATCAAGCTAGTGTAAAGACCAATTATTTGTAGCAACCATAGAGATAAACAGTCGAACGGAAGTAAGTTTAGCCACAGGAGAAAAAGTATTTGAATAGTCAACCCCATAAGTTTTAGCGTAACCTTTAGCAACAAGACGTGCTTTTAGACGAGCTACAGAACCATCTAGATTTACTTTCACTGCGAACACCCATTTATAACCAATAGCTTGCTTACCTGTAGGTAAAGACACTAGTTCCCAAGTATTATTAGCATCTAAAGCTAACATTTCTTCTATCATTGTTGTACACCAGCCAGGATGAGATAAAGCTTCCCCAATAGTTTTAGGAATAGATATTGAATCTATGGAGGTGAGAAAGCAACGAGAAGGAGACGATAATTGAGTATATTACACAAAAGATGAAATAGAATAAGTGCACTTACGTTTGCCTTTTCGAAGAGAAATAGAGATGTCAAGATTTGAAGGAGGACTAATAGTGGTAATTCGATCTTCCAATGAAGACGCTTCTGGTTAAGGGTCTGAGTCACAAGGCTCTGATATCATGTTAAGAGGAGGATTGCACAAGGCTTTATAAGCAATATATATTTCTCCTACTTAACCGATGTGGGATTGATATTCTCAACACTTCCCCTCACGCCCAGATTGGAGGTTGAAACACAAACGGGAGGATTATTATGCCTAACCAAAATACAAATGGGAGGCCCAACATCAAATCGGAGGCTCTGATACCATGTTGAAAAGAATATGAGAGTTTTTATTGATTTTAATGAAGAGATTAGTATACATATATATAGGTAAATATATCCTAAACTAGTGAACTACTCAAGTTCTACCTTCTATCTTTCCTGATAGATCTCAACTACCTACAATTCTTATTTGTCTCCTAATATATATCAAATACTACATTATGTACCACTCTCAAATCTCTCTCTAATTCCCTATAAGTTGTTGAATTGCATTTGCACAATTAAACTTGAACTCTTGAAGTGTTCAACAATTTCAACTTCAACATCAAGGATTGGAATATTCAACTTCAACTAATTAAAGTTAGCTTTAAACAATCTATTCAACTTCAGCTAATTAAAGTTAGCTCTAAACTTTCTATTCAACTTCAACTGATTATAGTTATCTCTAAACTATCTATTCAACTTCAACTTATTAAAGTTAGCTTTTAAGTATCTAGTATCTAATTAGTTATTGTTGTGATATTAAATTAATTAGTACTAATGATGTATAAACTTCATGAATTTAATGTCTTTATGTGATATATTTTTACTTATTATTAAGTTGTATAGCTTAGTTTTAATGAAATCTTTAAAGATCCATACATTTTATTAATTTTGCAAATTTTATATACACTGACCTAGATTTTCAGCATTTGTCAAGGTCATAGATTCAAATATCGGTAGTGCCTACAGCCACAGTCGTGGGTAACAAACATGGGCTTGTAATGGTCATAACATAATGATTAACGGTTACGTGACCATTATAGGCCCATTTCCATTATCCACACTGCGCCCGCAGCCATGAACACAACCGCAATTTGAAACCATGGCCCTAATGGATATTGAAAATCTAGGCACGTGTCTGTTTGTGTGTGTATATATATATATATATGTGTGTGTATATATGTGTGTGTGTGTATGTATGCACACACACACATATATGTATCTACATATATATAGGCTAAGACACCTTATTTCAAAAAGGCTCTTACCTCATCCTTTGCCTCTTGCCTCTTGCATAAGGTTATATGATATCATTTCGCCTTAATGTCACCTCACGGCTTAACAAGACCACTAGTAGGACTAGGATACCAAAATAGAAAATCACAAAACAATAACTAGAAAAACACAAAAGCTAATAATTATTCCTAAAAATAAGAGAATTCCTAAAAATTAGATCCAAATTAAACGATCTTGTGATTGCAAAAAAATCTTATTCTTGCACTCATTCTTGTTAAATAAAAGGTAAATTTGAAGTATATGCAGTACGTAAAAATATAAGTGGAAATCATATGTGAAAACAAGAGTGGAAATCGGTGCATCTAAAAACAATAAAATTACCTTCAAAGCATATATTTTCTCCCTCACGATCACAGTCCAACCATAATACTAAATCACTACAGCCTCGAGCTTCTTGACTTAAATGCCTACAAATATGTGCCTTAATACCAACAATAATCATTAAAAGTATTTAATAAAAATAGAACTCTGCGACTCTTATATAGAAGCATATATTATAAAACAACTTACAACAAAATACTCAAATAAACTTAAGTTTTCTATCATAAGAAATTTTAAGTTCCAAGCTAATATATTTAGAAAATGATGTACAACTAAGAAAGAACACTCAAAAAGGGAGGAGAAATAGTTATTAACATTTGTCCTAGTCCTTAAAATCAAACAATTGTCAATAATATAAGTCTCTAGTAAAATATGTGCAAGTCATCAGCATTTATAGCAGTTATAATAAAAGTTAGTGATGCAAAGCATTTTAGTCTCAAATCCATGGGGACAGAAAAGGAGCCTCAAAGAGCCAAAATTTGCAAGAAAACAACAGCAGTAGGTCCTAGGGCGTGTTCCTCTCGAGTTAACTATGGAAATTAGGTTGAACAGTCCAAAAACATGTTAATTACATCCCCAAATGGGTCCCCAACAAACTAAAATGGTTTGTTGAGGTCTATGAGGGGATGGGATCATGGTTCCAAATCGCAGCCGCAGCTGCGAATTGAGTAATGGGAACGGACCTTTAACGGTCATAATGTAACGGTCACGGTTTGACACTAGCAAATTTTTTTGAAAAATTTGCAAAATTCATAAAATATGTAGATATTTAAAGATCCCATTAAAACTAAGCTATATGACTTCATATGCAAATAGTTACATATATTATATATACACAAAGATATATGTAAAATTATTACAATATCTACTATGAAAAATGTAAATTCACATGCAAAGAAAAATAGAAAAAAAAAATTAAAAAAATTGCCAAATTTGTCATTATCGTAAGAACTTCAATAACAGCATTTTGTTAATGGAAAACTCAAAGTTCCATTGATGAAATTTGCATATCAAACTACACAAAATTATCAGAGAAATTACTGAAAAGCAGAAAGAAAATACAACTAAATGCAAGCCAGCATTACCTTAGGGTTTGTTTCAGTCTTAACAATTGGAGCTTGAAAAAGATCCATAGGATCAGTAACTGTCCAATCTTGATATTTTGGTGGAAAATCTACACTATTTTTGCATTAAAAAAAAAGGAGAAAACATAAAATTAGGAACCCAATAGTAAGAAGTATGAAGAAAATCATTAAGGTGAGGAAAGCAAAGCACTAATGAATGATTGAAATAAATTGCATTCAAAAGTCACAAGCAAAATATGACATATTAGCAACAGTATTTTGTCATCAGTAACAGAGTGTGTCATTTTATATGTATTTTCAAAACACTCAGATTCATCTTTGGCGACTCCAGAAAGAGTAAAAGAAAATCATATAATAATTCACATAAATCCATTGATCATAGGATAAGGAAGATAGTATTATTTGTTTTACAAGACCTTATTGAATTGACCGCTACATTTTTATAAGAGGCTCTAATCCGGATTACACCAAAATGGGGAAAAACCATAGGTAAACACACTACTTTACTAATCTCAACTAAAGCTTTCCAAATTTAATTCTTGAAAAGGCACAGAAAATGAAAGTCATTATTTATTTGAGATTTTTATTTTTGTGAATGAAGAATTTTGTGTAATTAAATGTATGATGTATAAAAGAAGGTCACTTTAGCATTTAAGTGCATGTTGCAGTAGGACTAACCATAATAAAGAGATAGCTAAACAGAAAACCTTCTTTAGCTAATATCAGAATAGGGAGAAAGGACCTGAAAATATGCCCAATAACTGATGTGACTTTATAGTGTGCATGAAATCCAAGAAATGTTCCATCAAATTCATGGACCTCTGTACTACCCTTCTTGGTGGACATCTATAGCAAGTAACATAATTGTTAGTCAACAATACAAGCTTCATCTCTAGAAATATAAGGCAATTAAACACTAGAACAAAAGAACGCATGTGAATGCATAATGGTGAGTACCCAAAAACAAAGGGTATATAACAGTAAAAATGGCAATTTTCACCGCATTCTCATGCATTTACTTAAACTTTGATTTTTTGCAATCAACTGCATCAACGGACCAATAATTTGGAATGAAGTGAATTTGGCTGGATCTTGGAATGGAACAGCCTACCTTCTATAGATAGTATGTTGAGTTTGGAAAAGAAAATATATAACACTATTAGCCAAGGCCAATATAATTTTTTTAATAAAAGAACAGTAATTGCAACCTTTAATGCCATAAAATTCGCAATAGCAATAATAAATGGCAAATTGTTGTAAAAAATTATGGAGCCTAGTGAACCTGATGGACTTGTTATTTTAACTTATTCAAAAGAAAAGAAGTGCTTGAAGGCCATACCAACATTGCAGCAAGAGATTCCAACTTCACTAAAAATTATCAATAATATGATTAAACACATAGTCGCACAAAAATTAAATTCGAAAACTCAAGTAAGAATCAAGTGAAAGGTTCAAGCATTGTTTCTGTTACTACTTCAATATACAATTAACACATCGAAGAAAAAAGAAAATGCATTTAGATTAGATATTCATATCCATGACTTCAGAAATGTACCAGTGACGCAAATTCTTAAAAAGGAAAGATCAAGTTCAAAAACTCAAAAATTGGAAGAGTCATTAGAAAGATCAAGATCAAGTGAAAGATTCAAGCATCGTTGATCTTACTGCTTCAATATACAATTAACACATCCAAGAAAAAGAGAAAAAATGCACTTAAATTGTATATTCATTTCCGTGAATTTAGGAATGTTCCAGTGACACAAATTCTTTATAAGGAAAGATAAAGTTCAGAAACTCAGAAATTGGAAGTCATAGGAAAGATCAAGATCAAGTGAAAGGTTCAAGCATTGTTGATGTTACTGCTTCCATATACAAATAACACAAACAAGAAAAAAAAATGCATTTAAATTAGATATTCATTTCCATGAATTTAGAAATATACCAGCTACGCAAATTCTTAATGAGGAAAGATCAAGTTCAAAAACTCAGTAATTGGAAGAGTCAATGAACTTGATTAATATCTAATGGACTTGTTGTTTCCACTTATTCAAAAGAAAAGGAGTGCTCCAAGGCCATATCAACATTGCAGTAAGAGATTCCAACTTAATGCACTAAAAATTATTAATAATATGATTAAACACATAATTGCAAGAAATTTAAATTTGAAAACTCATGTAAAAATCACCTGAAAGATTCAAGCATTGTTGGTGTTACTACTTCAATATACAATTAACACATCCAAGAAAAAAGAAAATGCATTCAATTAGATTTTCATATCCATGAATTTAGAAATGTACCAGTGATGCAAATTCATAATAAGGAAAGATAAAGTTCAAAAACTCAGAAATTGGAAGTCACTGGAAATATCAAGATCAAGTGAAAGGTTCAAGCATCATTGATGTTACTGCTTCAATATACAATTAACACATCCAAGAAAAAGAGAAAAAAATGCATTTAAATTGTATATTCATTTCCGTGAATTTAGGAATGTTCCAGTGACACAAATTCTTTATAAGGAAAGATAAAGTTCAAAAACTCAGAAATTGGAAGTCACTGGAAAAATCAAGATCAAGTGAAAGGTTCAAGCATTGTTGATGTTACTGCTTCCATGTACAAATAACACAAACAAGAAAAAAAGAAAAGAAAATGCATCTAAATAAGATATTCATTTCCATGAATTAAGAAATGTACCAGTTACACAAATTCTTAGATAAGGAAAGAACAAATTCAAAAATCAGCAATTGGAAGAGTAACTGCATTTCTAGGCTAACAGAAGTCCAAGTTGACTGATTATAGTTGATTACTAACTTGATAATTTAAGTTTATTAATTGGATAAATGTAATCCACAAAGAATCTCAGTAAGCAACTAAATGAATCTTAGTATTATACTGAATCAATAAATGAGATCTTCAGTCCAGCCATTGTTTAGTTCAAAGGAAAATATTTCTCAGTCCAATTCTTGAAAGTTCGAAGCATCTCAACATAGAATTTTACACATGGTTACAAGAGAAAGGATTGAATGAATTCAGCTGGAAATAGTCTACTGAAAATTCTGGGATACATTTGAGGAATTTTATGTTAATTGAGCATACCAATTGCGAGCCCTGACAGCCATTTCCACTATAAAGTCCCACTCATAATCAATCAATTTTACATCAATTTCCCTAAGCTACATCAATTGTTGTCATAGTTAATGGGAACATGATAACCCCTCAATTCATAGCATGAAAACTTGATACTTCACTTAATTAAATTTAAATTTATTGTACACAGGGTTTAGCTTATTTGGTAGACCAATTTAGTTCATGGCATGCAAATTATATTTATTTGGCATGTGAGTCATATTATGTGACTCAATGTATTGTTACATGTTATTTTGTATAACATATTTATACAAATTTAAGATTAATATGAGTAATTAATATGACAACTAATTTTACAATATTATTTGTTAAAAACCATATACTTCTAAATGATTAAAGACTAACTAATCAAAGAAGAAATGAGTTACTAGTACATGTTACAACTCAATTACCTCTCTAACAATGTAATTAGTCCAAAATAGCATCAACCTCTAAAACATATAAATCCACTCTACCTACCAGTCCAATTATTGTTGATGTTTTTAGAAACAAAGGAAGGAACTAAAGAGGCTAAAAAACGATAAAATATCAAGTCTATTCCCTTCTGTTGTAGCTGAAACAACTAAGAGTTTGTTTAAATCTTGATAAATTTGAAAAAATCAACTTACCCAATAATGTCAAGCATAAGTGACGCGGAACCCCAAGATCGGCACAATTCTTGAAACCCCTTGGTTAACTTTGATCCAGAAAATGGAAACAAAGAACAATTGAAACGATTTATTCTTACACCTAAGAACATAACCTAAAAGAACTTACAGAAAAACTAGAAGAATCCCCTTAAACCCAATCGAATTAAGGTGTTAAAAAACATAAAAAATAGGAATTGAAAGCGGGTAGCACTTGAACACTCAACCCCAACCCAAACAACACCTTATGCATAAAGTTCAAGAAAGCTAAAGAAAACTCTCTTTGAATAAAAAAAACTCTCAAATTTCATTCAATGTCACTCCATGTGTTCCATCAAGAAGGTACAAACCTTATTTATAGTAAGGGTTAAGGACTACAATTTAAATAAATAATTTTAATTGCTATCAAGTCTCTAAACGTATGTAGATAGAATGTTGGTGATGATGAGTTCTTCAAAGTTTATAGACTCTTCAAATTTGAATCTTCTCTGGATAAGCTCTTCAAATTTTGAACTCTTCTTCTTCCAATATCCTTCCTTTTTAGATAAATATCAGTTAATTTGATTACATAATTCAAAAATATACTCCAGTCCAAAACAAATTTAAATCATAAACAAACTACCCTAAATGAACAAGTCCAAAGTTGATTTAAACAAGTCCAACTCGTCTAAATCAAGAAGGAAAAACCAACAAGCTCAAAACTCAAAAATAGGCACCAAATTCAAGCTAACTAAACTAAAAATCAAAACAAGTCTCAAACTCAAAATACAAGTCCAATTCAATTTACATATCTAGGGTTCTCAATGCTGTCATTATGAAGTTTTTCATATTTAGACAACCCTCTTTCAACACAAAATTGCACAAAGAGCTGAAGTTGTTCCTTCAGACCATTAGCCCGAGATTGCATGATTGGGCCAAAAAAATTCTCCATGTCTGGAATACCATTTTGTGCATCGGGGACAACGTTTGTATCAATAAGCATTATAACTCAATGGAAATTCCCTTGCAAATGCAATGTCAATGTTAATTATTTGTGTTTCCCAGGTAATTTTTTATAAAAACAAACTTTTTAAATTGAAACTAAGTTTACCCAGAAATCAGCACATCATAAACATGAGACTAAAGCTTAAGGAAGCCTTAATGGAACTGCATAACCTATGGAAGTTAAGGGGACATTTAGTATCGTTTCTTTTTTCATTTTCTTTTATTTTTTAATGGAAGAAAAAACCAAAGCCCCTTCAATCATTGCATTTTTTTTCCTCACACTTTGTCCCAAAAAGCTCTAAAAAGTATGCATTAAGTTATGGGAAGCAAAGTTTGTGGTTTCCATTTTTTTCCCTTTTGTTTCTTCATCTCTATAAAGTATGCATTAATTTATGGGAAGCAAAGTTGGTGGTTTCCATTTTTTTCCCTTATTTTCTTCCTTCATCTCCATTTCTCTCTCTTTCTTCTCCTTCCCTCCTCTATTTTTCCCATCAAAGTCTTATGCATTTTTTCTCACCTGTTCGTTTTCCACTCCCCATCAAGAGTACTATTTACCATTCTCCCTCAAAAGTACTAGAGGCTATTTACTCCTTATTTTTCTTCAAAGTGGATCTTTGATTTCAAGTCACGAAGATGTCATACTTCAATGTTTAGTCGTGCCAGTGTACTTGCATTGAAGCTAATAAAAGATACATGATTGTGCTGATTACTTGATTTTGCCAGTTTCTAATCAGTTTTTTTGTTTTTGTTTTTTTTTTTTTTTTGATAATATCTATATTTGGTTGACAATGGATTTAATATTTTTGCATAAGTATGAAAGTCGCTTCGCCTCTCTCCTCTATAAACTATCTAAATTTCAAAATGTTACCACTCCTGTATTAGACTATATAATGATAAATCGCGCCTATTTTCTAAAAGGCCTACTCAAATCTAAAATTATAAATTAGGATGCCTCGTTAAGAGAGGTAAAAAAAACTTATCACATTTGCAAAAGGCAAAATGTAGCATAAATAATATAATAATTGAATATTTCATGTTATTAAGAATTTTAACAGATACCACATGTTTAGGTGTAGACAATACGAAATCCGTATTGAGCACAAGCTGGTCGCAGAAACAAATAGCTTTTTTTCAAAATATACATGAAATGCTAGTTTCTTAATGAGAGAAAATAGTATTTTCATTAAGGACCAAAAATTAAAAAAGAAATTTGCTGTTAAAACGGCAAAAACAATTATAAGGAACTTTAACAATGAAGTCTGCAGATTAGACTGAAATTAGAACCAATATTTGGAATTCAATCGATAAAAAAGAAAGAGACATTCAGTACCCGACCACCGGAGAGGGCAGAAGCAATTGAGAGAGCAATACTGGGCTTTTCTGCAACCTGCAAAATGAGAATGATAAATATTGAACTAAGCAATAGATAAAATAAAATCGACATAAGCATATGGCTATTACCATGAGAACTGAAGAAGGAGCCATTTTTATGAATTGTAAATTGGCTGTCTCGTAAGTGGAGAGGAGAGAAGAGAAGGTTGTGGATCGCTGTCGAAAACACGATAGTGAAGAAAGGAGAAACAGGCATGGTTAATATTTTAAGGTAGAATTATAGTTAATAAATAATTAATTTTAATATGTATGATGGGCTGGCTGGCTGGCTGGCTGCGCTGCGTCTCCAATTGCTAGGCCAACCTTTTTGTTACCAGAAAAGCCCTTTCTATCCTTCTTTCCTCGTCTTTTTATTATTTCTCTCCATAACCTTTGTGTATGTCATCACCTATGCTTTATTTTATTTGAATTTTGTCAAATCTGTAACGAGATAATGATATATAT
>CAOGCB010387679.1:0-10152 GCA_948266635.1 Cnidoscolus chayamansa | reverse complement strand
TAATTACGATTGTTTTTTGAATTATTATTAATTATATTTTCATATTAAAAAATATATTATTCAACTAATTGATTAATTAAGGAAAAAAAATAAAAGGGTAAAAATATTTTATATAATCCAAATCTTAATTGATTAATAGAGAGTTAAAATTTCACATAAAAATGACATACTAGTTAGATTTTATATATGCTTGTAGTCTCTCTCATCTTCATGAATACAATAAATATATTTTTACTATATGAAACCCATTATTTTACATTTTTATTTATATATTTTTTTATTATAATTTAATATATATCTAAATATTTATTACCGTTAAATATCAATTTATCGTGTAATTATTTATTAACTCTTTAAACTTTTATTGTAATATTAAAGTCACGATAATCGTAGATACGCATTAGATTTTAATAAATTTTAATATGTAACGTTAAGTAATTTTATTTTTTTCTATTTAAAAAATATATTGTTGAAATACTAAATAATTTATAGTGAGAAAAAAATTATATTATAAGGTGAGAGGTGATGGATAATGGATGTCCCATGAACATAATAATATCTATGATTTTGAAAGATTCATTTAACTTAGTTCTTAGAAGGATGAGATGAGAATCTTATGTCAATGTGTTCTATTCCCACCTATACTATACCTACTTGTTTTTCTTTTACTTTTCCTATCCTTATCATCTTTGTAAATTTTTTTATTATATTTTTTCAAATGTAAATTCTTCCTTCCTTTTTAATAATAAATATATAATTTAATTGAATTGATCTGAATTTTATAAAATTTAAATTTAGTTTGGTAAAAATTTTTCAAATTCAAATTGAATTTAATTTTGGATCATTTTAAATTCGAGTTTAATTATTTTAAATTTGAGTTCGATATTAATAAATTTAATTTTAATTTATTAAATAAATAAATTAAAATAAATATAATTTTATAAATTGGGCTGGAATAAAACAACATAGACATTTTGAGCTTGTCATTTCACAGGGATTTGATGGCTTATGTTGAACTTGGCCCTTATCAATAAATAGGCATAGGTTTATAAATCTTGAACCCTATTCCCTTTCGTTTTTTCCACATGAATTATGCTAAGGTCTAGCTAGTGTGAAGGACCATTCAGCCAAGGGAAGAGGGCAGTAGGCCATATGACATAAATTATCCTAATTCTATGAATCCATCCATTATCAAACAACTTTCTTTTACCATTGTTTTGTTTTTGTGACCATAAAATACTACTTTAATTTGCATGTCACCCTCTACATTTGAAATTTACTTATTTTATCAAACAATTCATATCCAAATAAGTTTTCTTTTATAAAAATAAGTGAATGAGCATTTTAATTTGCTTTTAAATGTAATAAAGGATACTGCTCATCACAAATTCGAGCATGGTGTAGTAAATGACATATCTATGTGATAAATGTTTAATTTTAGATACTCTAAGCTAGGAACTAAAGAGGGGAGAAAAGTATTTATAAGCTTGCAAAGTTGAGAGGGAGGAAAAATAGAGACTTAAACCAAATTAAGTGTATAAAGGACGAAGCTCAAAGAATTTTGACATGAGATAGCGAGATTAAGAAGAGATGGAGAGCCTATTTTGATCAACTATTCAACGCAGAACATGAACAAGATTATATGGATAAAAATCTTAGTTGGAATAGGTATATCAGAGTTAGTGAAGCAAAGGAGGCTTTGAAATATATGAAAGTTGGTAAAACATGTGGTCCAGATGGTATTTCTATAGAGGTTTGGATTAACCAAACTCTTTAATGCTATATTGAAAGGACGTAAGATGTCAAATGCTTGGAGAAAGAGTACTTTGATACCGATATATAAGAATAAAGGAAACATTCAAAGCTGCACAAATTATCGAGGTATCAAACTTATGAGTCATACTATGAAATTATGGAAAAGTTTATAAAACATAGATTGAGGAGAATTACAAGAGTGTCGGAGAATCAATTTGGTTTTATGCTAGGGAGATCTACTTTGGAGGCCATTTCTCTTCTAAGAAGACTAATGAAATTGTATCATGAGAAGAAGAAAGATCTTCACATGGTATTTATTGACTTGGAGAATGTCTATGATAGAGTGCGAAGAGAAGTGCTTTGATGGGTTCTAGAGAGGAATTGTGTCCATGTCAAATATATTAACATTATCAAGGATATGTATGAGAACGCATCCACTAGTGTGAAAACACCGGGTGGGGACACAGAGGCTTTTTCCATTACCATTAGATTGTATCAAAGTTCGGCCATGAGTCCATAGTTATTTACTCTTATTATAGACGAGCTAACAGGAAGCATACAAGATGATGTGCCTTGGTGTATGTTATTTGCAGATGACATTGTGTTAATCGATGAGACCAGTGAGGGAGTTAATCGTAAGCTGGAAGTGTGGAGGAAAACTCTTGAGGACAAGGATTTTAAGTTAAGTAGGGGTAAAACAGAATATATGCACTGTGAGTTCAGTTTAAAGAAAAAGAAAGAACAAGAGGTTAATTTGGATGGAGTTTTGGTTCCAAGAGCCAAACAGTTTAGATATTGAGTTCTGTGTTTCAAAATGAAGGTCGTATAGACGAAAATGTGGCCCACAGAATACAGGTAGGATGGACAAAGTGGAAGGGAGCATCAGGAGTCTTATACGACAAGAAAATACCATTGAAGGTGAAAGGTAAATTCTATAGGACTGTTGTTAGACCAGCGATGCTATATGGTAGTGAGTGTTGGGCACCTACAAGGCAACATCTTCATAAGATGAGCGTGGCAGAAATGAGAATGTTAAGATGGGTGTGTGGCCATACTAGATTGGATAAAATTAAGAATGAGCATATTCGGCAGAAAGTACAGGTAGCAGAGGTTGGTGATAAGGTGAGAGAAGGAAGACTTAGATGGTTTAGGCATGTTTTACGAAGACCTCCCCATTCGTCGGTTCGCAAGTGGGAGAACTTGAGGGTTGATGGGGCAAAGAAAGGTCAAGGTAGACCTAAAACAGTTTGGAAGAAAGTAATATACAGAGACTTACGAGCCTTAAATATTGATGCGGATTTAGTTAGTAATAGACTTGAATGGAGGCGTAAAATCTGCGTAATGGAAGGAGTCTAAGACGTGTGATTGTTGATATTGCTTGTGAGCTTGTTAGAGTATCCATACAGCCGACCCCAACTTGTTTGGGACTAAGGCATGTTGTTGTTATTGTTGTTGTTGTTGTATATGTCTCTCTGGCTTTCTTGGGTTTTGTGTTGGCCATGTGTGCCGACTGATTGAATCTCTTAAGTTTGAACCAATCAGGGTACCTGATTATCTTAAAGCAGGCATCCTTTGTGTGGCATGTCATCTTACAGTGATGGCAAAATTTGTCTTCCTTTTTACCGCCACTTCTCTTATTGTTTGTCCCGTTACTTGGACTTGTTTTTCAGCCGGCATTGGTCTCCTCTCTCTGGGTCTGAGTTGCCCGGCTTGATCCTACAATTTTTGAATGGCTCTACGGTGATCGTAGGCTCTGATATCATGATGAGAAATAGAAAATAACTAAGGGAGAGATAACCCTTAGGTAATAAAATTTTTGGGTGATAACAACAACAAAGCCTTAGTCCCAAACAAATTGGGGTCGGCTGTATGAATCCTCTAACAAATAAGCTTTCAGGTAATATCCCAATCACACGCCTTAGACTCCTTCCATTCAATATTTTGGGTGATAAGAAATATAAAATATGTAAGGGAGAGATAACCCTTAGATAAATAAAATCAGAAATCTTTAAGGCTCAACTGAAATAAATCTTTCTCATTAATTTATGAATGTGTAAGGCATGACCTATTTATACATAAAATTTTCTAAGCTAGTTGTCCTTGCTTAGGACTCAGTACATAAAGAGATAAAAATAAAATTTTTTGGGCACGTTGTCTTTGATTGAAACTCAGTTAGTGTCTCTTTCTGAGTATCTTAACAGCTATGTTCATGCATACACCAAATCAGATGCACCATTAGTAAGCAGTGTATATCAAAGTTTCATCAATAGTAGTTACAACTGCTAAACATCGTAGAGAGAAAATCTGGATAATGAGAAATGCAAATATGCCAACTCCTTGTAGCCAAAGGAGATTTGATAATGGACTGAACTCATATGGGAATAATTAAACAAACAAAATATTTTGCTTTATAGTTTAGTTCACCAGTGAAAATTGCTTGTAGCAGAGAAAAGGACAATTGCTTATCTGCATACTTATATAATAAGATACAATAACAGAAAATTACCAGTAACTTGTACAAGCATATGAGAGTTTTTCTGGAGGTAGTCATTTGGGTCAGACTTTATTCTTACAAAGCTTCCTACAATCTTTTCTTCAAATGTTTCAGGTTCCTTGAGAAGATCCTGAACTAAACTCCTTTTCAAATGGACAAGTTTAATATTATCAGGAATTATGGCGGCAAAACAGCTTCTTGGAGCTTCCAAAGCCATTTTTTTACTATATGTTTTTCTTTCTGAAGTCATATTCTTCGGTCGCTCACAGGCCAAATTCTCTTCTTCTGAACTATAAAGAAATCCATCATCTGAATCCACTTGGTTTTCAGCAAAGTGATATCCAAGCATTTCATAGATTTTGATTCGAGCAATGGTTTTCCTTCCAAAAAGAGAAAGGAGCCGCTCATTACAAAGAATCCTCTTCTTTTTTGTTGGGTGATGAAGTTTATGATCATTAACATATTTATTAATAATGGCTGTAACATCATATTGAGAAATCTGTTTACTGGTATCTTTACCAATTGATTCAAGAAACTCTATAAGTGGTCTTGATCCCCACCCAACAAATTCTATTTTCTTTGTTCTAGCCTTTCTTTTCATACCTACAGGAACATATAGCTGCCCTGCATGCTCTTCCATCCAAAAAAAGGGCTCACTCTCAGCCATGTTGTGAAAAATAACAACCAAACTGACTTTAAACCGTGTCACAGCGATGTCTCATGAATCTCAGCCTCTGCCTTATTTCAGTTTGGCCTCAGCTTGTACCAGAATGCAAAAGCTTGCATGTTGATGTATTCGTAATCTATTCGTACACCCTGCAAGAGGAAAAGACTTACATTGGCGGGCTGTTTGAATACTGAACTTGGACAAGATGACCTCCAAGCAGAATAGATTAAGCTGTGAGCATTCTTTTTAGTGAACAAGACAGAAATTGAAAATTGTAGAGATGCATCATCTCCTTTCTATTCAAGATTTAATTGAGAAAGAAAAGTAGATATGAAAAAATTTTCAAATATCGAGCGACATTGCAAATTTAGCCATAAAAATTGGTGCCCAGTATTTTGCCAATATGTTAATTCTAGAAAATTAGAGCAAAATCATTCATAAACCCCAAGAATAAGAGAAAAACAATCAATCATCAGATAACTACCATCAACCAAACAGACAAATTCGAAAACCCAAGCAGCAAGTAAGAGTCAATTAGCAAATATTTGTCACTGCTGCCAGAAAAGAGGAAGAAATGCAGAAAAAGCGCATGTGCCTGGGAAATGAGTTTGGAAACGACAGAATGTGTAGGCCACCTTGATGGAGCGATGCCGGTTAATCGGAGTGTGTATCTCACTGTTGTGAAGCGGTAAAAACGATGCGAAGGGGCTTGGACACGTGCAGTAGCTGCAGAGTCTCCACTGACTAAATACGGTATCAATAGTTAAAGAAGCAGTTGGCAGGGGCAGCCAGTAGCCGGAACGGAGAAAGAGGTGGTGGCTCTGCCGACGAGAACTTTGGACTGAAGAAGGACAGAGACGCTGACGTTGCAACTTGCAGGAGCTCAAACAGTGTTGTTTTATTTAGGGCTAATTAAAAATAAAAATGTTTTCGCAGTTTTCAGGCTTTGAAGTTAATTTCTATGGCTTAAAAAAAATTATATACATTTTTGTCATTATCAAAGTAAAACATTTTTAAATTTTAATAACAATAAAAATTAAATATATTTTTTTATGCTTTATATATATATATATATATATATATATATATATATATTGGATCTAAAGTTGATTTTATGTAGAAAAAGCATCTTAATTTCTTTTATCGTTATTAAAATTTTTAATAAATTTAATAAAAATGTATTAAATATTTAATTTAAATTAATATTTAATTATAAACTATACTATTTCAGAAAAAAAATACAAAATAAAAAAAAGGGTTATTCTCAAATTTAATTCAATATATAAATGGTTGCTCGAGAGGTAGAATATTAGTTACTGTGAGTCTTATTAGTTAAATCCCTCTCAATTTTGAAGGGTTTTTTTTTTTTTTGGAATATTTCAGATCAAGGTTTTCGACTTTTCGTGAATAATTTATACATTAATGTGTTAATGTTATGTGGTGTGACTCTATCGCAATAATTGATATGTTGTAGTGACCTTTTGCAAGGTCCGGAGTATTGAGTATTCAAGTTAATGTATGAGTTAATGAACTAAAAGAGTGACAATTTCTAGCCCGCACGGGCTTTAGCACGATTGGTATTCGGATTGCAGAGTTGGTACCAAAAAGCCAAGGTTCGAGTTCCGTCAGCGACAGTGTGAGAGTTTCATTCTCTGGGTGGGCTCCTTATGCACACAGGGCCACTGGGCCTCCCATCTAAGAGGCTGCCGTGTACCGTGATTTACCTCCCCTCTTACACTGTCGGGCCGGGGTGAGGGGGGCCCCTTAGGGTTGGGGGTTATCAACCTTTTGATATCAAAAAGTGACAATTTATATTATTCATGTCAATATGGTCTACTCTACTCTAGAGGCTACCCTATTCACTAAAAGACTAGAAGTCTCACTTCTTTATCATTCAACATCTAAATTTTAGGGGATTTCTCATAGATGCATCGTGTGTTCCAAGCCCATAAATTCAAAGAGGTTTTACAAAATGACTAAGCCAAAAATATTGATGTTTCAAGAGTTAAAAAAGAGTCTAAGAGATAAATAATAATAATAATAATAATAATAATAATAAAAGAAAATCATATGGAGTCTAATTATACCAAAATGGTATATTAGGATAATTAAGTGTTTAAAATTTTATTTCATACATAATACACTAAAATTAAAAATGAAAAAAAAACAAACTTCAAAATGTGTACATATATTTAAATACAAATACATACTAATGCAAAAATGTAATTCTAAACAGAAATATGTTAAAGAAAATACCAAAACTTCATAAAAATTTTAATATTTTCTAAGAATATAGCTACCACATTAAATTAACATATGATAAAAAAAATCAAATAACAAAAGCACAAGCTATTTATTTAAAAAATTAATAAAATGTGAATTTAATGGAATTATTCAAATAAAAACTAAAATAAAATATTAATTAAAAAGATTGATTTGAGATTTTGAGATTAATATTTTCCAATCTCACATCCGCAAAAGATGTTGGAATGCTTCACTATGATAATGGAAAGTCACTTTTTCAACAATATAGTTATAGTCCAATTTAGTTCAAGTATATCCAATAACGCTCATATTTTTAGTCTAAACTTGAAAATTATATTTTATATGAGCACAACCACATTTAGGAGAAATCAAGATCATGAGATGGCATTACCTCAAAAATTTGTAACAAGATCAAGATCCAAGTAACTCAAGCAAGCATGGCAAGGATTCTTGCAACCTTACATTGAAGCTTTGCAAGTTCATTGTGATATTGGAACTCATAAAGAGCAATATGCCCATCCTTAGCCGAATGTTATCAATGGGTTTCAAGAGTGTTTATTTTTTTTTCATTTTGTAATAAATAATTAAGATACTTTATACTTTGGGCAACCTTTAGGTATTTAGGTATTTCTTTGTTTTAAGGGAATTTTTTAGCTTTCTGAGCTATGGGTCTTGGGATAAGACTTAGATGGACTTTATGAAGATTTTTGGACTTATAAACTTCTATTTTTGATAAGATTTTTAATGGACTTTGTAAATAATCTATCCATTTCAAGTTGGGCTTAGAATAGGGTTAAAACATCATGTTTTGGATTATTTTGTAGGGATTTTAGTCGTTTAGGGTTAGGATTTAGTATAAATACCTTATTTTATCATTGTAACAACACATTATCAATATTATTATGAGAATTTTGAAATTTTGGTTTGCAAAGTTTATGTTCTTCCTTTGATATTTGAGAGGGTATATTGAAATCAACCTTGCATCAAGAAATCATGTTAGGGTATGTGTTTCCATATGCATGTTTAAATCTTTTTTTTTTGTGATAATCAATTAATTATGAATGTTCTTATTGCTTGTTCAATATAGGGTGTTCTAGATTGGAGATTTGGGTTCTTATTCCTATTTTGGTATCAAGATTATGTTTAAAGGGGTTTAGTCTCTTTGGGCTACGTAACATGAATGAGACCAAATTGCTTTAGTTAATTGATGATTTTGATGATAATTGTCTATTGATTTGTTCTTGTTAGCTAAGTTTGAAATTATTTCCATTCTTATTCAAAACAGTAATGATTTTCAAAATTTATCTACACACTTAGCTAAATTTCTAAAATCTATCATTTGCCTATCCATTTATTTCCTTTCTCATAACTCCATTCAGACATTGATAGTTTGAAAATCAAGTTCAAAAATCTTATCACACTCTCTGATCTTCAACCTTCCTCTTCAACATGTGTTTTTCATATCCTATCTGTACTTTGAGAAAATCATTCAACAATAGTGAAAATGAGACTTTCAACAGTAAAGAAAAAGAGAAAAAGAGATTACACATTATTACTGTCATGTACGGTTTTTAGGCCTAGAAGATTATGTGCTTAAAATAGAGAAATAAGTGAAGAAAATAAATAAAATAAAATAAAAAAATAAAAAGAGAAAAGTCAAAAAGAAAAAGAAGAAAAGTCAAGAATAGTGGCCATGAGGTAGCCACCCAAAAAGAGATATTTATACTTAGAAAAAAAAAAGAGATAAGATAGAAATTAAGATAGAACCAGCAGATAAAAGCAAAGGGAGAGAAAAGAAAAAGAGAAGAGAGGAAGAGAAAAGGAAAAGGAAGAAGAAAAAGAGGAAGAAAAAGAGGAAACCATCCATAAATAAGGTTAGTTGTATATGTTTTGTTTAACTTAAAGTTTACATGGATAGATTATGATGTGGACAGTAGGTTTAGGGTTTGATAAACCTAGAATTTTGTAAGAATAATATATAGACTAAAACATGATTTTTAGACTTGAATCAAAGTAATAAAAACTATAGAAGTGAGGAAATAAATGAGATGTTGGTATATCTTGAAAACTGGAAATAGGGTTTTGTATGACAATGTGTTGTATACCTATTTTGGAGGAACAAATGAAGTCTAAAAATTATGTATGATATACTAATAGAAAGATGTAAGTGTTAGCTACAATTTTTCAGCACATCACTTTACTAAATTAGATCGTTTGAGGAATAAAAATATAGTAAGAACATATAAAGGTCAAAACTGCTGGATTTCAGGATTTCAGTACAGGACAGTCAATATTATTAGGTATTTGGAAGCCTTAATGGATAAATAAAATTATAAAATTTTGTATGAAACTTGTTTAGGATATTAGCTACAAGTTTTATATTTTTCACTTTGGCAAAAACAGAACCTAAACTGGTCATAAAAATTAGACAAATGAGATGTATCATTGCAATTTTCTAGTTAGGCTTACATAAGTACCAGAAATGTAAGTAGTGAGTTTGGTGCCCAAATGGATTCCAAATGACCTAAAATTTTGTGTGAATCTTTATTTATATGTTAAGTAATATCTGTAAAAAAAATAAGAATAAACTGGGTGGATTTGTTTCAAAAATGCATCAAGGAAAAATAGAAAGGTATTAAGGAGTAGATGAGGCAAATTGAAGAGTAAGGAAGATATTCAAATGATCTTAGATGGTAACCAAATTTGGTAGACAGCTTCTATATTATGTTAAGGAACTTTAGTAAAATTTTAGATCAAAATAAATTGAATTGGTTGAAATCACAAGTTGTTAGCAATGGAAGTACCTTATTGGATAATAGACTTAATTGAGTAGAAAGTGACTTAAATGAGCTTGGAATGAGCTGAAATTTAAATGAAATCTTAGATGTTAAATTGTTTGGAAGTGTACAAAATTTGAGAGCAATTAAAGTTAAGTAAGAGAGGTTTCTGCCTCATTGAAGAGGAAGTCGCG
>CAOGCB010387121.1:0-23951 GCA_948266635.1 Cnidoscolus chayamansa | reverse complement strand
GCTAGAAGCATGAAATTGATTAAAGCTCTATTGTCACCCTGCAATTCATAACATTCAAAATGGTTAGTTAAAATGCATGACATGGTCTCGGGACCCAACTTAGGTTCGAAGACTAGGCTTTAATTCATTGGGCTAATTAATCTAGAAACTAAGTTAATTAAAACTGGAGTCATAGGGTTTTTCTTAATTTACCCGTAAATAATTAAATTAAGTGGCAACTCACACACACACCCTAAGTGTATCAATTCCCTATTTGTTTTTGCATCTGCATGTCAACATCCTATGCGAATTCTGGGGAGGGGTTCACACTCCTCTGTTCATGAGATCCGTAAATGTAGTTGGCGCATTAGTGCCCATACCTCGTACGAAATGCAATCTTGTGTACATCACTTTCTCTGATCTGTAATTGATGATAGCTCTATCTCAAGTCTATCTTAGAGAAGCAACTGGCTCTTGGCAACTGGTCGAACAAATCATCAATTCTCGAGAATGGATATTTATTCTTTATGGTGACCTTGTTTAACTGTCTGTAATCTATACATAACCTCATTGTTCCGTCTTTCTTTCTTACAAAAAGGGCAGGTGCACCACATGGTGGTATGCTTAGTCTAATGAAATCCTTGTCGACTAACTCTTGCAACTATGTCTTTAGCTCTTTCAATTCTTCAAGAGCCATCCTGTAGGGCGAGATAGAAATAGGTCTAACACCCGGTAATAATTCTATCTTGAACTCTATCTCTCTATTAGGTGGCAAACCTACAAGGTCTGCAAGGAATACATCGGGAAACTCCCTCCTATTGGCACCGAATCTAGCTCTCTCACATTCTGATTTGTTGTCCTAACAGAGGCTATAAATCCCTGGCAACTCTTTCTAAGCATTCTATGCGTCTACATAGAAGATATCAAACCCGGTGGGTATACTTGTGGTTTTCCCTTGAAACGTGATGTATGATCCATCCAATCCTCTGAACCTCACTACCTTGTCCATGCAGTCCGAGGTAGCATCATTTAGTCATAGCTAGTCCATGCCTAGTATGATGTCAAAATCTGTCAAATCGAACACCACTAGGTATGATGGAAGGCACCTACCCTCAATGAAAATTGGACAACACTAACGGCACATCTCTGCCAATGTCGGATTACATATGGGTCCACTAACCCATAACAGACACTCCATTGGAGCAGTAATTAACCTGATATTACTTATTACCTTCAGTGAGATAAATGAGTGAGAGGCACCCAGATCGAGCAAAGCATGAACATGAATGCAACCAATGAGAAATGTACTTGATATCACCGTGTTTGAGGTGTTAGCCTCCTCCCGTGTCATGGTTAATATTCTAATTGGTGCCATTGAGCCTCTGAGGGTCCTGCTCCTTGACCTCTTTCCTGACCTTGTCCCTATGGAGCCACTGCAAAACTCGGTCTAGCAGCCAATGGAGCTACACTGCCCGTACCCGTTTGCTATGTCTGTGCTTGTCCTGTTATGTTACGACATTCTCTAGAGAAATGACCCTCTTGGCAACATCTATAACATGTTGTAGTCCCAAACCTGCATGGACCCTTATGTGGCTTTCCGCATCTAGAACAAGCAGATCAGCTCAACTATGAACTCAATCCCTTTTCCATTCCGAGCCCTGACTTGACCTTATTCCAGAACTTATTCTCCTTCTTCTTGCAGCTTTTCTTTTCTCTCTGTTCTCTTAGGGTTGTAACTACAAGAGAAGTGAGACTGAGCCTCCCTGCATCTGTAGCCCTAGGAACTATTGATGTTCCCTAGCATACTAATCGAGGTGGTACTATTCCCTTTATAATCATGCTCACCTCCATCTTTTTGCAGCGTCAACTATGACATGGAAACTCTCTTTTTGTTGCCATGATCAATGATGAGTATCTGCTATGAGTCTCATGGCATACCTTCTGGCTTTTTTTCTTTCTGCTCTATATGTCTGACCCACATATTACAGTAGATCAATGAACTGGTCCATATACTCATCCACACTCTTCTCATTAGTTTATCAAAGTTGCTTAAACTCCAGTATCTTCAATTCCCTTGAACTGTCTAGGAATGCCCACTATGTAAATTCCATTGCAAATTGATCCTATGTCAACTCATCTACCCTGGGCTCTATATACATTATGTACCACTCCTTTGCCTTCTTGCAACGAAGTGTGAATCCGACCATCTGAATTGCCCTGCTATCCTATTATAACTTTCACGGCCTTGATGTACTAAAAAAATCGTCTTCCTCTCTATACTTGAGAGCATCTAATTTCAGGTAGTCTGTCAACTTAGCCTTACCACTACTCCCTGAAATTGCTTTATTTGGTTATGATGATAGAACAACTGGTTCTACAATGGGTTATGGTGCTGGTGGTGTTGAAGTTGCAGGGTTCTCTAGTATTGGCCCTAGGTAACCATGGTAGGGTGGATAAATTACTTATGGGGGATAAGGTACGTTGTATGGTGGATATGGCATATATGGAGTGTAGGATGAGAAATTTGGGTGTCCTGAGGTGTCACTTCTGAAATACCCATAACTGCTCCCATATTCGTAATTAGGTGGTGGAGGTGCATACCCATGTGTAGTAGTAGCTCCCTTTCAATTAGTAAATCCCTCAACTCCTCTTGTGATACCCATGCCCAAGTTCTCATCTCTACATTCCTCATTCCCTGTTGGCAGATCCCCTACTAACATTCTAGAAGGTTCTTAAACGTGGTGGACATAAACATAAGTACCAAAATCTTAACATAAACATTAACATGTGATACATGAGATTATAAAACACATTCTTTGACATTGACATATCCTAGGGGCAAACAACATCATTACCATTGGGACATGTGCACTCTACCCTGTCAATTTCGTTCTTCCTGCATAACCTATGAAAAATTGAATGAGGAGAGGGGTTGGGCAAGGGATATAAAAGGGATAAGCTATTTGAATAACCTAGTGAGAAGATATAGAAAAACATTCATAAAACATTTATTTTTGTGATCATGTAATGCATCACCTTCAAACATTTCACATAAGGTAATATTGTCACCAGAATCCATGGGTCAATTCTAATTGGCAAGTCATCTTTTTAGAACCACCCGAATACCTTATGGGCTAGCAACTTTCCTCAGGTACCCATATGCACCATAATAGCTCCTTTCGGCCAGTTATGGACTTACCATATACATAACATAACATATGGATCCCAAGAAAATACTAAGGTCTTAACATGTTACATCCGAGGGACATACCAAAGGATCTTTCAAGGAATCTCTCCGTGGGACATAAGATAAACATAAGGGACTTCTAGATCACTCAACATTACCGGCCATAGATCATGAATAATGCGGTTCAACATATATCGTGCATCTAATGTAGCAACCTAGGCATTATGATGCATGAGCATGCTAAAAACATAAATTTACATTTTTTGTATCATAAAAGTTTATATCCACTCACCTGAAGACTTTAGCGTACTTGATGATTCCTTGGTTTGTAACTAATGTCCTAAATACCGAGGCCTGATCCTATATTCCGGACTTTAGATTAGAGAATCAACATAAACTTAAAACATACATAAAAACATCCAATAAAACCCCATTAAACATAACATGAACATAACATACTTAGTTTAAGCAATTTGGGTCAGAAATTGCTGGACATGGGACTTTCAGCAGCAGGTTCGGCGATCGAAAGTCACCCTTATAGAGATGAAAGTCTCACTTGTGGTAGCTGGTTCGGCTGCCATAAGTTCCTTTTGCCACTAGGTTTGGCAGCCGAAAGTCCAACCTTTGGCTGCCGAAGCTGGACTTCCTCTCTTTTCCCTGAGTTGTTTCTCAGTTTTGGCTGCCTAACCTCCTTTAGGCCGCTGAACTAATACTTTTAACATGCCCAAAACCTGGTCCTAATACTTTTAACATGCCCAAAACTTGCCAATTATCACTTAAAATATTTCTAAACATTTAACAACATTATTGCAACTCAACTGACCTCATTTTGAACGCATGCATTTATCATTTTCCTCAATTTCATGCATTGTCATCAACTTTCACCATAACCTAACATTTGTTTTCTTTATTTCCTTTAACATGCATTTCATTCTAACATGTACTCTAACATCATTTAACACATGCTAACATGTTACATTTTTCATTAGTTCATCATTTGGTCACTTTGACATTTTCTTCAAAAACTTTTCACTTAAACCTAATTTCCTCTTGCATGTTTCATTCCTACCATTTCTTTATCATTTCAAATCAATTAACATGTTAGTAACCTAGATTTGAAGTCTTGATCCACAGTAAACTTCAGATCAAGCTTCTTTTACCTCTCCTTCTTTTGCTTTCCCTTTTTGTTTTTCTTTCTCACTTTGATCCTCTTTTTAGTTCAATTCTTGTTAAAGCTTCTTAATGCTTTGTTTAGGTTTTTTAGACTAGTTTTCTGTGAATAAGAGAGAAAATAGGGAGGAATTTGCCAAAAGTCCTCCCTAGTTTGGCTGCCTCTGTTATTTATAGTGGAGGTGAAACACTAGGTTCGGCAGCTGATCCTGGCCTTTTAGGTTAGCCCTAGCCAAACTTCACTTTAGTCCCTCAATTTTTCCATTTGTTCATTTTAGTCCTTACATTTTACATATTTGTCCTTTAACTTTTATGACTTCACATTTTAGTCCCTACTCACAATTACGGCCCAATTTTTGAATATTCCATAATATTCTAGTCAAAATTTAAAATCCAACGTTGAAAATGTGTCGAGTGTTATAAGGAAAGTATTTTCCCATGATGTAATGTAAACTTTGTAAAAATGTTATGATATGCATATGAATGTTTATGTGAAATGTTATGAGAGTTCATGTGGTGACATGTGAACTAAATGTTATGTTAATGATGTTCTATGTTTTACCTTTTTAACAGAAGTGAATATAAGTGGATCACAATGATCAACTTGTTTATCAAGAGTTCCTCCTAAACATGAGGGAATAGAGGATCTCCAAACACCTCCAAAGCGAGGCACAGAGGAGGAAGGAGCTCACAGGGAGATATGTCAAGGGATTCTCGAAGGTCCTTTAATGTAAACAAGGAAGCTGTAGAGCCTTCCAAAATGTCCATGGGATACTTGCTAACTGAAGATGTAGGTAGGAGAGATGAGAACTTGGGTATAGGTGTAGGAAGAGGACTGGAAGGGTATACCAATGGTTAAGTTGATGCATCAGCTTATGGGTTTGCACATCTACTACAGAACTACATATATGAGGGTGGTTATAGTTACCTTGGCATTGACACCACAGGGCAATAAAACTACCCATATCACCCTTTTTACATGCCTTATCCATACATAATGTACTCGTTTACCCACCCCATGGAGTGTACTCACCATATTATAGCTACCTAGGAGCAGTACAAGAGAACCCAATCTCATCAGTCCCATTAAAACCACCAATACTATAGACAGCTGCAGAAGCACTTACCCTGCTATCTCAGCCACTTAGGGCATCCTCGAAGAGTAGTGGTAGACAAAGATGGCAAACTACTTGAAATTGGATGCTCCCATGTATAGAGAAGGAGATGTTGCATTCGAGTATATCAAGGCAGTCAAAATTATTATAGATGAGCTGGGGGCAGATGACAGTACGATAATATAGATGGTTGGATTCACACTCCGATGTAAAAAGGTAAAGGAATGGTACAGAGTCTACATAGAGCCTAAGGTAGAGCATATGACTTGAGATCAACTTTCTACAGAGTTTACAGAGTAGGCATTCCTTGATAGTTCAAGAGAATTGAAGATGATGGAGTTTAAGCAACTTTGGCAAACAGATGAAATAGTGTAGATGAGTACACAGACCGTTTCACCAATCTACTGTAGTATGTGGAACACATATACAACATAGAGAGGAAGAGAGCTTGACGATATGCCATGAGGTTGCACAGGAGGTACTCATCACTGATCATGGCAGTAGAGAGAGAGTTTTCATGTAATAGTAGATACTGCCAAGAAGATAGAGGCAGCACGATTATAAAGAAAGTAGGACCATCTGCAGTTCCTAGGGCTACAAATGTAGGGAGGCTCAGTCTCACCTCTCTTGTAACTGCAACCCCAAAAGAACAGAAAGAGAAGAAGAGCTCCAAGAAAAAGAATAATAAGTTCTAGAGTAAGGTCAAGTCAAGGCTTGGTATGACAAAGGGGTCGAGTTTAAAGTCAAACCGATCTACTTGTGCTAGATGCAAGAAGTCACATAAGATCCCCTAAAAGTTTGGACTATAGCATGTTACAGATGTGGTCAAGAGAGCCATTTTTGTAAAGAGTGTCCTAACATGATTGGGTAGGCACAGACACTATACAGATAGTGTACCTCAACCGGCTGCTAGGTCGAGTTATGCAACGGCTCCACAGGGTCAAGGTCAAGGAAGAGGTCAAGGAGCAGGATGCTCAAGGGCTCAGTTAGGAGGCCCTATGGTACTAGCAATGATATTCTCCATGACACGGAAGAAGGCTAATACCTCCAACACAATGGTATCAGGTACACTTATGATCGGTTGTTCTCATTTGCACATTTTGCTAGATCCAAGCACTTTTTACTCATTTATATCACCAATGATGGTGAGCAATATTGGGTTGATTACTACTCCAATGGAGTGTCTGTTATGGATTAGTGGACCCATGTGTGATCCAACATTGGCAAAGATGAGTTGTCAGTATTGTCTAGTTTTCATTGAGGGTAGGTGTCTTCCAGTAGACCTAGTGGTGTTCGATTTGACAGATTTCGACATCATACTATGTATGGACTAGCTATTACTATATGATGCTATCTTTGACTACAGGAACAAGATAGTCAAGTTTAAAGGATAGGATGGATCATACGTCAAATTTCAAGGGGACACCATAGGTATGTCCACTGGTTTGATATCTTCTATATAGGTGCATAGATTGCTTAGGAGGGGGTGCTAGGGATTTATAGGCTATGTTAGGACGACGGATCAGAATGTGAGAGAACTAGGGTCAGTGCTAGTAGTGAGGGAGTTCCTCGATGTATTCCTTACAAACTTGCAAATTTTCCACCTAATAGGGAGATAAAGTTCTAGATAGCATTATTACCGGGTGTCAGGCCCATTTCTATCCCACCCTACAAGATGGTTCCTACAAAATTAAAAGAACTCAATATACAGTTATAAGAATTAGTTGACAAAGGTTTCATCATACCAAGTGTATCACCATGAGTTGCACTTATGTTGTTTGTAAGAAAGAAAGATGGAACCATAAGAGTATGTATAGATTACAAACTATTAAATAAGGTCACCATGAAGAACAAGTATTCATTGTTGAGAATTGATGATTTTTTGTACCAGTTGACAGGAGCTAATTGCTTCTCAAAGATAGAGTTGAGATTAGGCTATCATCAGTTGTGGATTACAGAGAGTGATGTATCAAAGACAACATTCTTAATGAGGTATGGGTATTATAAGTTCCTTGTAATGTCATTCGGGGTTAAAAAATGCCCCTTCTACATTCATGGATCTCATGAATGGAGTTTTCATATCATTCCTGGATCACTTTGTGATAGTATTCATTGACGATATCCTAGTGTACTATAGAAATGCAGAGGAGCATGCCCCATATCTCATACTGATTCTACAGACATTGACAGGGCATTAACTTTATGCAAAGTTCTCAAAGTATGAGTTTTGGATGAGCAACATCTTTCTTAGGCCACTTGGTGTCAGAACATGGCATCGAGGTAGACCCTAAGAAAGTAAAGGTGGTAGTAGACTGGTCTACAAGCACTATGGTTATAGAGATAATGATTTTTCTGGGTTTGGTTGGCTACCATAGGAGATTTGTATAGGATTTCTCCAAGATAGTTGCTCCGACAACATGATTGACATAGAAGAACCAGGGATTTGTTGGGTATGATGCATGTGAAGGGAGCTTTCAGAAGCAAAAGAGGAAGTTGACCACGACACTAGTGTTAGCTTTGTTGAAGATAGGTGAAGACTTCATTGTGTACTATGATGCGTCCAGAGTCGGATTGGAATATGTTCTTATGAAGAATGATAGAGTCATATCATTGGCATCAAGACAGTTGAAGAAGCATAAGAAGAACTACCCGACTCATGATATGGAGATGGCTGCAATGATATTTGATTTAAAGATGTCCATACACTATTTATATAAGGTCAGATGTGAGATCTTCACAAATCACAAGAGTCTCTAGTATATTCTAACTTATAAGAAGTTAAATCTATGATAGAGATGATGGGTAGAGTTACTTAGTAATTACAATTACAAAATATAATACCATCCGAGTAAAGCAAATGTATTTATTGATGCCCTTAGTCAGAAATCATGAAGTAGCTTATCTCATATCATTATAGTACGACGACCAGTAGTCATAGAGTTTTAGAAACTGATTGGCGAAGGGCTTCAATTGGAGAAGTAGAGAATGGTACTTTAGTGGCACAAATGAAGGTAACTCAAGTGTTTCTTGAGCAGGTGGCTCAGAAACAACATGAAGACCCAGAGTTGGTCAGAATTGCCAAGTTAGTAGATAATTGAGAGAATGATGAGTTCAGATTTGACAACCAAGGTATTCTCTAATTTAGGAACAAATTATATGTGCCAGATGATGTCACACTAAAGAGGAACATTATGAGTGAAGCACATGATACCCGCGATAACGCTCACCCTAGGGCAACAAAAATGTATCAAGATTTAAAGAAAGTCTATTGGTGGCCTACAATGAAGAGAGAAATTACCATGTTCGTATCATTATGTGAGGTGTGCCATAGGATTAAGTTGGAGCACTAGAAGCTATTAGGGATGTTGAACACAGTACCATTCTTAAGTGGAAGTGGGAGCATATCTCTATAGATTTTATTGTGGGGGTTATAGATTATTTCCAACAATTGTGACTCTATATGAGTAATAGTTGACAGACTCACGAAGTCGGTGCATTTCTTACTGGTAAGAACTGAGTATTCCATAGACAGATTGACATAGATCTACATGGAGGAGATTATTAGGTTGCATGGTATGCCGAGATCTATAGTTTCTAATAGAGGACCCTTGTTTAACTCACGATTCTGGAGAAGTCTGCAGAATGCTATGGAAACGCGACTAGATTATAGTACGACCTTCCATCCATAGACAAATGGACAATTTTAGAGGACCATCAGACAATTGAGGATATGTTTCGGATGTGTGTACTAGATTTTAGAGGTTCTTAGAAGTAACATATATAGTTGGTGGAGTTTACTTACAATAACTACCATTCTAACATCATAATGGCTTCGTACGAGGCTTTGTATAGAATGAAGTACAAATCTCCTATACGTTGGGAAGAAGTCGAAGAACATACATTGGCTGGACCCAAGATTGTAAGGATCACCAACAGGGTGATTCCCATAATCAGGGAAAGACTAAAGATCACAATCAGCATGTAGAAGAGATATGATGAGGTCAGGCGGAAGGAGATAGTGTTCCAAGAGAGGGACATGGTATTATTGAAGGTGTCTCCTATGAAAAGGGTGGTTCATTTGGAAAGAAGAGTAAGTTGGCTCCTAGGTACATCGAACCCTACGAGATAGTATAAAAGTTGAGTGATGTCACCTACAGACTTGATTTACCTTCTTCCATGGAGAGGATTAATCTTATTTTCTATATATCTATGTTGAGAAAGCATGTGTCAGATCCTAGCAAGGTTCTTAGAGAATCAGAGTTTGAGATTGTAGAGAATCTCACATATGTAGAGCGACTTGCAAGGATTTTGGACACACAGATCAAGAAACTATGGAACAAAGAGGTACCTATGGTTAAAATACTGTGGAACCACCATAATGTATAAGAAAGTACTTGAGAAACAAGGAAATCTATGGTTCAACAATACCCCACTTGTTTCACCATTGAGAGCTATATTAGAAAATACTTCCCTATGATGTAAGGAAAATGATGTAAAACGATATATTGTATTACGTAATATACGATATTATATTATATGTTATGTGCTATGTGTATGTTCTATATATGGTGAACATTTAGGGACGAATGTTCCTAAAGGAGGGAAGTATGTTATGCTCAACACTTTTTTGATATCGGATTCTGAATTTCTCACCGGAATATTTATAGAATATTCAGAAACCAAGCTAAAATAGTGATTAGGGGTTAAAATGCCAAGTTAAAAAATTTAAAGACTAAAATGTAAGTTTCCAAGGACTAAAATGAAAAGTTGAAAAGTTGAAAAGTTGAAAAGTTGGAGGATTAAAATGAAGTTCAACTATGGTTTGCCTGAAAAACTAGGTTTAGCCATCGAACTTAATGTTCGACCGCCGAAACTGGCTAGCCAACCTCCACTATAAATAGTGGAGGCAACCAGCCAAAGGAAATATTTTGGCAAATTTTGCAAATGCTCTCAAATTCTCTAGTCGCCAAAAATGAAAAAGCCAGAAAACCTTAAGCTAGAAAACATGTGTGGAGGTGAATAAAGTTGAAGTAAAGAAAAGAATTAAAGAAAACATTGGAAGTAAAGCAAAGTTGAAAAGGGGAACAAAGGAAAGCTAATAAGAGGTTGGATTTGAGTTCCAGTAAGAGGAACTTTTAAAATCCGGTTAGTTAAAGATCAAATGATGTTTCTAACAAATAAAAATGAAATTCATGTGGTTAAATTGCGTTTTTAAGAAGAATGAGGCTAAAGGGTGGATTAAATGCTAAAAGAAGTTAAAAGTTTAGAATGCACTTTACAAATGAAATGTGTGGATGTTAAAATGTACTAGAAAGATGAATGTATGTATGCATGTAAATAAAATTGGAAGACATAGAAGAAATCAAATGTTCAAGTTTATGTGAATGTTGAAAGTAGATGAGTTGAGGTAAAAAAATGGATGCATTTTGATGAAATGGATGTTTGTTGAGTTAATGGAAGTTGTTGGGATGTTACTGAATGTTTAGAAGTGAAGTGGAGGCTTGAGTTGCAGGTTTGTGCATGTAAATCATGTAAGGAACCAAGGTTTTGGCTTCTGCCAAAATCCAGGTTCGAAGGCCTGAATTGATGTTAGGTTGCCAAAACTGGAAGCAGCTCATAAGGAAAGGCTAAAACCCAATTTCTGCCATTGAAAGTAAACTTTCCGTCGCTGAAATTAGTGGCACATGAGGCTTTTGGCAGCCAAACCTACTATCAAAAAGGGGACTTTAGTCTCTGTAAGAGAGACTTTCTGCCGCTGAACTTGCCACCAAAAGTCGTCTACCCAGCAATTTAAACTTAAATTGCAGAGGTTGTTTATGTTATGCTTATGTTATGTTAACTGGGGGTTCAAGGGATTGTTTTAAGTATGTTTTGAGATTAATGTATAGTCTCTAATCCGAAGTCTGAAAAATATAGGATCAGACCATAAAACTTAAGGACATTAGTAACGAACCAATGATTCATCAAAACACGTCAGTTTCCAGGTGGTGGATACTAACTAAATGTTTAACAATATAAAAATGAATGTTTATAGCATGTTCATGCATCACATTATTATAGGATATTTGCATTAGAATACGAGATACGTTGTATTGTATTGATTACATGATATATGAAAGGTAATATTGGATGACCATCAATCCCATATGTTAATGTTTATAATGATCCACAAATTATATCCTTGGGAAATTTCCTCATATATGTTTTATATTGTCCGTTCGGCATGTCCTTCGGGATGTACCACAAACTATCCCGTGGAAGAAACATAATGAGATTGGGACATTCCAAACGATATTTATGTTCTGTTTATGTATATGGTAAGTTCTAGATGGTTGAAAGGCGCTTCTAGGCGCATATCTATATTTTCAGTAGTTTCTAGGAAGATGGCTTGCCAACTAGATCTACTGAGGGATCTTAGTGACAATATTACCTAAGGTGACATATTTGACGATATTGCATGTACACTTGCACACAAGTAGTGTTTTATGTAATATATTTTCTATATCTGCTCACTAAGTTATTCAAATAGCTTACCTGTTTTATGTTCTTCCATCACATCTCCGATTTCCATTTTCGTTTTTCACAGGTATGCAAGACGTACCAAAAAATGCAGGATAGTTGGATGTGTCATTGTGATGTACTTTACGTATTTTTGCCCTAGAATGCATTAAGAATACAATCTTTATAACTTAAGTTATGTTTTGAAATCTTATGTATTAATGATGTTTATATTTGGATTTTTGGTACCTACGTTAATGTTATTATGATAACATGTACATGTATATGTATGACACTTATATTAGGAATTTGATTATTCCTTACGTTATGCAATACCTAAGTCCTTTTGAATGCATGAGATTAGATGTTATGTTAATGTTAATGTTAAGTTAAATGTTTATGTTAGTGTTAAAGGTAATGTTAATGGAATAAAATGTAATGTTCATGTTATGTTTATGGCTTATTAGTGTTTCAGTCACCTTCAAATGGTCATGATTCTAATGTAGGAGCATTCCAATAAAGCAGGCTGTTATAGCTAAGGAGGGGTTTTAGTGACAAACTTCAAAATTTCCCAATTTCTCTCAATCTCACAGAAAGTTTGGAACTCCAAACTCAAAGAAATTAAAGCCAACAAAAAGAAAATTAAAAGCATCAAAATAAGGAAAGTGTAAAAGGAAAAGTGTGAAAGGAAAGGAAATGAGAAAAAGCTAAGAAGTGGTTGGATTCGAGTTCCAACAAGATAAACTTTCAATCTAGGTTAGTTATGAGGTCTAATGTTTAGAAATAATGACAATGAATTTAAATGAGACATGCAATGGAAATTAGGTTAAGTTCTAAAGGATTTTAAGGATGATTGATAAAGTGTCTTAAAATGATATTTATACATGCTTAAAATGTGATATGTAATGTTGAATATATACTAGAATATTGAATATAGGATTGCATGTAAAGAAATTATAGAGGTCCATTGTTTAAGTTTATGGAAGTTTAAGAGAAATACATGAAATGATAAATCTACGATGCATGTGGCAGAAGTTGATGTTAGTTGAGTTAATGGAAGTTATTGAGATGTTATTAAATGTTTAGAAGTGTAAAGAATGTTGAATTGTAGGTTTTGGCATGTAAAACATGCAAGGAACCGATGTTTTGGCCTCTGCCAAAATCCAGGTTCACCGGCCTAAAGAGAGGTTAGGCTGCCGAAATTGGAAGCAATTCACAAGACAAGGCAAAAATCAACTTCAACCGCTGAAACTTATGGCACAGGAGGCTTGTGGTAGCCAAACCCTGCTGCCAAAAGGAGAACTTTTTTTATTCTTATTTTTTACAAGTATGCAGGACATATTGGAAAATGCAGGGTAGAATTGGATGTGTCACTGTGACTTAGTTATGTATGATTGCTCTAGGAAATGTAAATGTTTAATGTTAAGAAATTATGTATTAAGTTATGTTCTAAAGTCTTATGTATAAATATTGATTGGATTAAAGTACATATGTCATGTTCATTACGATGACATGTATGGGTATATGTAAGACACATGTATTAGGGATTTAAATATTCCTTGTGTTATCTTATATTTAAATCCTTGTAATGCATTAAATTTTTATGTTAATGTTTATGTTAACGTATGTTTATGTAAATGTTAAATGAAAATGCACAGGAATGTAATGGAAAGGTAAATGTTATATTTATAGCTTGTTAGGGTTTTAGTCACCTTTCAGTGGTTAGGATTCTAATGTCGTAGTAGTCTGATAGGGCAGGCTATTACATTGTTAACATAACATTTAGTTCACATGTTTCTACATGAACTCACATAACATTTCATATAATCAATCATTCATATGCATAGTATACATGACATCATATAATTAGCCTATACATCATCATACTCATGATATTTGACTCATGACTTCCTATTGGATATGTACTCCCTCTAGTATTTGCCCTATAACATTCTATAACATGTTATAGTTCCAATCATGTATAATCTATAGCTCTGATACCAATATGTAATAGTGCAATTTCATAAACTGCTACCGGCATTAGGAACTCGACAATCCAAAGGTGACCGAAACCTTAACAAGCCTAATATTATGTGTACTTTACATTTTTCTTACATTTTCCGTTCATTCATTTTTATCTATTTTTTTTTCATTTCATTTATGCATATCTAACATGCATATAGATCTCATACATTAACAAGATTAAGGCTTATGAAATTATTTAAATTCCTAACACTCCTAACATAATAAACCTTAATCATAAACATATAGTATGCTTAGACATATATAACCATAAAGTAATTTATGAGACCTAAATACTTACTTAAACATACATTACATTAACATTTTTTTCTTAACTTATACATATTCTAAGGGAAAATTATACAACCACTATTCGGGACATGTCCACTCTATCCTATTACCTTAGTACTTCCTGGATGACCTGTTAAAAAAATGGTGTGGGGATAAGGGATGGCCGAGGGATATAAAAGAGGTAAGTTATTTGAATAGCCTAGTGAGCAGATACATAAAACATACATAAAAATCATATTTTCGTACTTGTGCATACATCACCTTCAAATCATAAGATAATATTGTCACCAGAAATCTTGAGCAGTTCTTATTGGCAAGCCATCTTCTTAGGACTACTTAAATACCTTATGGGCTAACTATTTCCCACATGTATCCATATGCGCCACAACAGCTCATTTCGGCCAGTTATGGACTTACCATATACATCATATATAGCATATTGATTTCAAGGAAAATCCTACGGTCTTCACATGTTACTTTCGAGGGACATATTAAAGGATATTTCTGAGGGACCTTTTCGAGAGACATAACATTAACATGGAGAATGTTCGGGTCATCCAATATTACCGTTCATAGATTAGGAATAATGCAATGCAACATATATCGTGCATCTAATGTAGCAACCTAGGCATTATGATGCATGAGAATGCTAAAAACATTCATTTAGTTTCTATATTATAAAAGAGTTATATCCACTCACCTGGTATGTGCATGAAGATAAATGTCTCACCTTAACCGTGTTGTCCCTGATTTCCTTGGTCTGGTCTTGTATGCCAGATTAGGATGAGAGATTGACTATATACTATATTACATACTTAAAAAAATTGTCACGCCCTTACAGGACATGCCCCCCACAGACTGACTAATGACTTCCCACTACGACATCGAAAATCACTAAATCAACTTATAAGGGATTATTCGGATCGTTGCTTTATAAAAAATTTTCTTTATAAAACATTATTACAAAATAATCGAACCAATCAATTTAACATTATTAAAATTTAATATAAGTCATAAGAAAATACATCCATTAAAAAAAATACAGTGGATACATAAAATATATACATAATTATATTTACATAATTATACATATGTATTTGAGTTATCATTTTGATTTACACAACTTGTACATTTAAGTTATACATTTACTGCCATTTACTTTACTATGATAGTTGCAATATATAAAATACATAAATATGATAGCTTCAAGATGTTTGTCATAAGCATAGCTTAGCTACCTCCAGAATCTTGACATTAACCACGTCTATTGATTGCTCTGATTTTTCTTGCTACTCTAATCCTGCGTTCATCAAAGATAAACGCTGAGTATGACTACTCGGTAAGTTACACACAATACACAAATAGCATGCATAGCAATAATTTAAACCATGAGCATCGACAAACAATTGTCTCATATCAAATATCATCATATTCCATAACATAATCATATTATTTTATCGTTCTCATTCTCAATAAATAATGTAAATCAATGATAAATATGATGTTTCAATGTATAATATGAATGCATTGATGATATGCACCCACAATCCTTATGTCATCACATGAACATATCTTATAATTTGATTGTGCATAATCTCTGAGTAATAATCAATAAGGAGTATCCGAGTCTCACGAAACTAGCACACAAACTGAGTCTCACTGATGCACATATATGTGCAATATTAGAGTCTCACGAGAATATATGTATTGTGCTTTACCAGAGTATACCAACACGCAAACCAAGTCTCATGGATCCGTATATATATTATGTGGTTCTCGAGTCTCACGAGAAAATATATATGTCATGTGGTATTTTACCCAAGTCTCAAGGATTATCTCCATCTTCAGCATACCATGCCATGTATGATATGCTGTATGAATCTCACATTACTATATGCACTGTTACACAATCATGTTTCAACAAATCATGTGCATATGCTTTACATTATTGTCATGCCCATCATAATCATTGAATGTCCATAACATATTATTCACATTTCTATAAAATCACATCAATATCATATAATTCACTAATAAAATTTCACATTTCAGTGTCTTAATCACATCCCACAATCGCAACAAAGCACACAAAAGTTCAGCATTATATTTTCACACGTTCTTGCATAAAAATATACACTTCTATAGAAAGTATGCCTGGTGGCCCCCAAACTACGAATCATTTGCACACCAAGTACCAAAGCAATAGTAGTTTATATAACCATGCAGTCACACACTTCGCTTACAATCATTTTAGCATGCAGTCACACAATGATCCGTAACTTACCGACTTTCGCTTTTCTCTTATTGACCCTTCCTTGGTCTATGGGAATCCTTTCAACCTGTGCACCTATTTCACATTATAATTCCTCACATCAATCATCCATAAGCATCTTTCATTCAATCGTAATAATAGGTATGGTAAACAAGCCATTTAACATAAAGTCCATCTTACGCGATCTAACATTAGAGTTTATTCCTCTCTCTAAATATTTATTTACTTATCATTAGTTATTAAATATTAATTTATCTTTTAAATAAATCATTAAACATGATTTCTGACATTCGCCCATCAAACCCCTAATCGCTACGCAAGCAATTAGCCAATTTATTTAGGAATCTATTGACCCTACATTTTAACTTGTTTTCTATGTTTAATTTATATGCATTTCATAATCAATGTCTTAATTAAACTTTGATAAGTTTTAGATACAAATATCATGTCATTAGATTATCATTTAAGGGTAATTCCTTGTTTAAGGTTCATTCATGAGCATTTCACATGAATTACCTTTGGATTTTGTTCTGTTTCAACCTCTTACTCAATTCCAATTGCCCTAAAATTTTTTACGCTTTCAGAAAACTTAACATTCAAGATGTCATTTAAATTATAGCTCATTCTAGGTTCATTAATGTCACTTTTTTACTTAACTAAAGTCTACTGCCTGAAATGGAACTTCTATTGCTAATAGCTTGTTGTTCCAGTCCATTTGATCATTTAATTCAATTCATTTTAGTCTAATATTTTAACTATATTTCTTTGAAACATTTTAGAAGTTTTCTATCAAATTTGGTTACCATCCAAAATCATTTGGATATTTTTCATATAATTTTATTTGCATAACACACTCTTATATATCTTTCTGTCCTCCTTTAACTAATTTGTATCTCAAATCAACCTAGTTCATGCTCATTTTTCATAGACATTAAGCTAATATAAAATTAAAGTTGTACACAAAATTTTATATCATTTAGAATCCATCTAGGTGCAAAACACATCACTTACATTTTTTGTATATCATATAGGCTTATCCAGTAGGTCTCTTTTGACATATCTAACTTGTTTAGCCATTTTGACCATTTTATATTTTGTTTTTGACAAAATTTTAAACATGAAAGTTGTACCAACATCCTAAATAAGCTACATATAAAATTTCATGAATTAATTTGATCATTAAGGCCTTCAAAGTAAAGAAAACCGAATGTTCTACACTGGAACCTGTAATACGACAGTTTTGGACATTTACCTATTCTCATAGTATTTTCATGACTTAACGATAAAATTTGGTAAAATGATATTCTAAAAAATTGTAGAAATTATTTTCAAATTTCTATTAGTATATTATTTAATATTTTTTGACATCAAATGGTCCTCCAAAACATGAATATAATTTAAACTATTATACTGAATAATCTCTTCAGCAGCCATTCACACTTTCTATACAATCAATCACCTAAATCACATCCTAAAGCAAATGATTCCAACTCAATTCATCATTCCAGTTTTTCTTCATCAATTTACAGATATTACAATTCATAAAAACCATACAAACCATAACTTACCTCGTTTGGACAAGTCTTCTCTATGCCCTTTACTTCCTCAGCACTTCCTTCACTTCAATCTCACTTAGTTAGCTCTTAACCTCACTTTTCTTTCAAGATCCAACAATCCTAGCTGTATTTTCTTTTGGTTCTCCTCCTTGTGCAACTTCTGTCTCTCTTTCTCTTCTGATTTCTCCCAATTTCCTCTCTTTATTTAGCTTGGACGGTACCACCTCCTACTTCACTAAATCGGCCACCTCTTCCTTTTTCCTTCTAATTCCTTTTTTTTTTTGTTTTATTTATCCCTTCCCCCCTTAATTATTTGTGTACTAACTTATTTAATAATAATAATAATAACAACAACAACAACAATAATAACTTGCATAATAAAAATTCATTTTACTAGTTACCATCTTGCCCTCTTTCACATTTTAACTCAATTTACTTCCCATATTCTTCATGCCTTTAGTTCTTTTATACACTGTCATCCTTTTACTTGTATAACTATTCTTTCACTAATTCAAAAACTTTAACATTACATACATTCATTTATCAATACATATATACCCTTGTACACTTAGTTTCATTTATATACTCATATTTCACTTCTAAGTGTATTTTACACTTATATGTCTCTCTTTTCTCAACTAGAAATTATATATTTCAAAGATCATGTATTTATCATTTGTGTATCACATTGTTCATTCATATTTGCCTACTTATTTATCATATCTCATGCAACTTATACACATACACTAGTTGCATACCAATTGCATATCACATGCATACTTACATGTAAACAAGTATCATACTACTTTCAACATTCTTTCATACTTTGGCATGTCATATATATCAAGCATATATCACATCATTTTGCATAATCTATATTATACATTCAAGTTCTTAAGTATAGCTTAATTAGACACCTAATCTCCTAGGCCCTAATAAGCATACATGACAAAAATACTCCTACGACTCACCATATAACATAACATAATTACATACTTATTAACATACACATAAAAGTTATTGTCCAAACTATTAGTACTATGATTAGGATCAAAATGATTCGGGATAAATCCTCCTATGAATCACTTACCTGATCCGAGTCATTTCCCTACTCATCTGAGTGATACCGAGCTATTATCTCTCAGAACTAGACTATAATCTATTACCGAGTGATTTTTTATTTACATCCTTTTGTCACCGAACTATACCCTAGCCAAATGATGTCATGGCTCATCCTTTGACTGTCAAGCTATTTTTCATTAACCGTGGTCAAATGATTACTCAGTAATCATCCTTTGACCATTCTATTTTTATTATGTTGAGTTAAAAGACATGTTTACCAAACTAAAGATGCCTCGATATTACCTTTGGGTACTACTATGACTTAGTAAGAAGAAGCCTCGTTCCTAGTAACCAAATTACTGTTATGACTACTGGAAACTGTATTTTTCCTTAAAGGTTAAAAACTCAGCTCCTTACCATTTCCAGCTCCCAAAACTTGTTAAAACTCAATTTCAACATCTCAAACATATGCTAAAGCCTATTCCAGCAAACATATTAACTCAACAACATTATCAAACACATTGAAAACACAACAAAAATACCATATAAACACATTTACAATAACTTCATCCCTTCTTCAATAAAAACCTGCAACCATCAATTCAACTTAAAACACCCACAAATAGCCACCAATTTACAATAAATTATCATTTGTGGTGTTTACAAGTCAAACTTCATAAAAACATCATTTTACTTATAAAATCATCATACAAATTGGGTTCTAAACTAAAACACCCATTTTTTTTATGAAGATTTCACCATTTTACATAACTCAAGTAACCCTCATTATCCCCAAAAACAAGTTGAGAATCATCTTACTAACCTTTTTTAGGACAAATCGGTGGAGAATGACTTAGATCTTTAGAGACTTGATGATGGTCTCCTTCAAATGGCTCGATCTTTTCGCTTCGCCACCTTCCAAGCTCCTTCTAGTTTTCCTTAATTCCTACTCTCTTGTTCAATGATTCTTACTCTACTTTAACTTCCCCTTATTTCCTTCTTCCCAACTCGTCGATTCTGTGAATGAGAGAGAGAAAGAAATGAGATGAATGAATTTTTTTAGAGTTCCAAAAGTCCCCATTTTTGGGAAACCAAGCCTTAGGTTGGGTTCATTTCCTCCATTTATGTGCCAACTTGATTAATTCTCCATTTCTCTTCAATTCCTCCACTATTTATAATTAAGTTCTTAACCCTTATTTATTTTGTATTTTAATTATTTAATATTTTTAAATTTACATTTTTAATCCATACTTACTATTTCGATCCGATTTTCAAACATTCTTCGAATATTCTATTCAATAAGTTAGAATCCGATGATAGAATAGTATATGATATTACATAAGGAGCGTCCAAAAATATATGAAAATAGTCAGATAATTCTTTTAAAATTTAATATTTCAATATTTTTTGTTTTTTCTTATTTTCAATTAACAATGTCATTTGCAAACAGAAAAAAAAATTCTCAATTATGAGATCATTATGTTTAATCATGTTTGTATTTTTTTTCTACACGACTGTAATTTTTTTATTATACTCAAATAAAGGAATAGTGTTTCTTATCCTAATGATTTTCTTTTTTTTTTTTATTTTCATGTGAACATTCTAATCAATATGTATACTTTATTATAATTAGTTTAATTGCTTGCTATTGCTATGAACATTTTGAGCAGCGTACTATTTGTTTTACCTAATGATGAATGGAAAGTTTCTACCCTGCTTGTTTGAATCGTTTTACAAAATCATTAATTTGACAAAAATATCTTAAATATGTTCGATAACATAACATACTACGATATATAAAACATGTCTAGTCACCGCAATTTTCTATTGTTGAATATTTTGTTTTATCATGCACTTTTTTTCTTCTAGCAAACAACACTCTTTTTAACTAAACATTTCATTTTTATACATGCCAATTTAATCATTAAAAAATATATATAACAAAAATAAATCTAAGAAAAATATTACTTTTCATTTATATTAATCTTTCTTCGATAAAGTACAACCAATATATATTTGGATAGAAAAGCCACTAACAATTCATTAACATTTGCATTATATTGTTCTCTGGCTTTGTAACTTCACTTTTTGATAGGGCAGGCCCTGAGGTAGGTCCGAAAGTGACCGCCTAAGGCCCCGAGACGGAAGAGGACTAATAAAATTTTTTAATACTATATTAGTATATATAAATATAGAGTAAAATATATCAATAATTTGAGATAGATTGGATGATTAAAGCTTAGATTGTTATCCGTAATGAGCTGGGTTTGAAAGCATTTTTTTTAATATTTGTACAAATTTTCTGCTAATTTTTTTAATCCAACCAACGTGTGTTTCCTCAAAATTTTAACCTAATATTCCTTTCATCTCCCTCTAAACTCTCTTCACTTCTCCATCCAATAATACAAACGTTTATCTCCCTCCAAACTCTCTTCACTTCTCATAGTGATTCATCTAATGTTGATTTAAATGATCTTTTTTTTTAATTGCAAGTATTACAATGTATTTTACCAAATGATTTAATGTTTGCAATTGAAATTCTTGAATTTGTCAAATCTGCAGATTGTTATCCGAATGTTTCAATCGCTTGTAGATTTTTTTGACCATCTCGGTGACTGTGGCATCAACTGAAAGGAGTTTTTCGAAACTAAAGTTAATCAAAACCTATTTGAAGTCATCAATGTCATAAGAATGATTGAACGATCTTGCAATTATATTAATTGAGAAAATATTTTTGGAGAATATTGATGTGAATGATATGATAAATGATTTTGCATCTCGTAAAGCTCGTAGATCTCATTTTTTGTACTTTTTTTTGTAATTCATGACATGAGAATATATTAAATGATAAATGTTCCTTTGAAATTTTGTTAAAAAATATTTTATCCGTTTAATGTAATTTTTAATTTAAAGGCCCTTATATTTTTTCGCCCAGGGCCCATAAATGTCAAGACTGGCCCTGCTTTTTGATATGGATATAGTGATATCAGATGAAGTTTCTCTTCTTTAAAATGAACTTACATTCCTCTTTTATTCGAAATAATAGTTGAAAGTTTCAATAACTTTTATTTGGGTGTCATAAGATTTATATATACTATTGTTTACTCAAGTAACATTAGAAGTATATTCATTGAAGATGAAAATGAATATGATAGAAGAAGTGATTTTATATTATATTAAGATAAATGATAAGAGGAAAATGATATGAAGTTAAAATATAAAAACATGAAAGAGCTTGTATAAGAAAAATGAAAATATAAATTTTCTTGGAGAGAAAATGAAGATGTTTTTATGTAAAATATGAAAAAATGAAAATATAAATTCATAAACTTCATTTGTGCTACATATATATATACATATGGTTTCTTTAACATATAAAATTGTTTGCAGTTAGATCAAGCGAAAATAAAATAATGTTAAAGGGAAGATGCCAATTTTGAAAAGGATTTTAGGTAGAGATGTTAATTTTTGACACGACCCGTTTACACGACACGATACGTAGCTAAGCGGTTTACATTAAATGGGTTTAGATCATACCCGTTTATGACACGATAAAAATGCAGGTCTAAACGGGTTGATCTGCTTAATCTGATTAGACACGCAATAACCCGTTTATTTAAATAGATTAATAATTAACATATCTTATATTGATTCATTTAAATATATTATAGATGTTATGATCTATTTATTTAAATTAAATTTGTTAGATAATTAAATTTATTTTAAAATAGTAATATTTTAATCTTAAACATTCATTTTTAAAATATAAAATCATCTCATGCACTTTATTTCAAATAAATATATGTAAATTTAGTTGATTTATAAATATTTAGATTTAAATAATAGTTATATATATATATTAATAATATAGTTGAATAATATTATTTAATTTTAATTTATTTTAAAATGTTAAATAGATTGTATTATGAGACTAAAATGACTATTTATTTAAATAAATTAAACGTGTAGTGGCGTATTACGTGATATAATATTAATTTAATTATTTAAACGGGTTAAACGGGTCAACCCATTTAACCTGTTTAATAAACATGTTTGGGTTAGGGTTGAGTATCTTGACACGACTAATTAAATGGGTCAGGTTTGGATTAGCCATTTTAATGTTATAGTTGTATATTGACACGACACGTTTATGACCCGCTAATACGAATTGTCAGCTCTATCTGAAATAGGTAGCTCATACTATTTTAAACTACTTATTAAAATTAGAGTTAGGCATATCTTTACGCCTCACAAAGTATAAATGTGGAAAGGCTGCTGCCAAATTAATGTTGAGTCAATCTCTTATAATATCTGGATAAAATCTAAGGCATGAAGATGTGTTCGATTTAAATTGGATAATTGACCTTCAGGTTAAGATTCCAAATTGAAGACCTTCGATGGTTAATTCTTGAATATTTCTGTGTCACCCTTCATCTATAAATAGCCAACCCCTCCATGCAAGATTTCTCATTCCTTACAAAAACAACACACATCTTTACAGAATTCTAAGCTTTCCAAGCAAACATAATGAAAGTTTCTAATTCCCTTTTAGCTCTTGCTTTCTTGGCTTTGGCTTCATCTTTTGCCATTGCCTATGACCCTAGCCCTCTCCAGGACCTATGTGTAGCAACTGATGGAAGTAGCTCTGGAGGTATATTTGCATTCCCTGCCAATTATGTTCTTGATTTTGTATGAGAATTTATTGATTGTAGTAACCTGAATTGTCTTTGTTTCATGTAGTGTTCGTGAACGGCAAATTTTGCAAGGATCCAGAACATGTCACAGCTGATGATTTCTTC
>CAOGCB010386962.1:0-21318 GCA_948266635.1 Cnidoscolus chayamansa | reverse complement strand
ATTAAATATTATGCTTATAAAATTATCTAATTGAATATATCTATGTAAAATTGAAAATCATTTATTAGTATACCATTGATTTTAATCAACACAATTGGAACTCAAACTTAAAGATACCTCATTGCCTTAAAGATGACTCTAGTACTAATAAGCTAAAAATGATTGATAATTGAAGATAAAATATCATTGCAACACCGAAGGTGTTGCGTTACACCTGTACGAAAGTAATATGTTATGTTATATATTTTTTGTATCTGCTTGTTAAGCTATCCAAATAGCTTACTCATTTTATGTTTTTTCATTTTATTCTTGATTTTCATTTCGTTTTTTATAGGTATATAGGACATACAAAAAAACTCTATATATGCTGAACATATCACTGTGATATAGTTATGTAATTTGCCCCTAGAATGTTTAAAAAGAAAAATGTTTAATATTTAATTTATAATCTCATGTATAAATGATGTTTTATTTTTTTTATTAAAATATTTAAGTTATGTTTATTACGATGATATGTATATATATATATATATATATATATATATATATATATATATATATATATATATGACACCAACATTAAGAATTTGAATTTCTTATGTTATGTTGTATTTAGATCCATAGCATGCATAACAATATATTGTACCTAGATTCATAACATGCATGAAATTACTATGTTAATGTTAATATTAAATGTAATATTAATGAAATGAAATGGAATGAAATGTCAAATTATGTTATGATTTATTAGAGTTTCGTTCACTTTCAATTGATTGGGATTGAACTACTAGTAACAATATGATAAGTCAAGCTGTCTAATATTTTAATCCATAAGGACTAGGTTCCGGTGAGCTCAAATCTGGTCGTGCTACTCTTCAAACCTATATTCACCATAAACTCATGAACCCAACTTCAAACCTTCCCCAAGGCGACATCTCATAAATAATTAGTATCAATTTTAATAGTTTGTTCTGTAAAATTAAATAACTATTACATATGCTAAAAATTTTAAAATATAATATCAAATTTGAAGTTATTTCATTAAAATGTCAACAACTAAATAATTGAATTTAAAATATATAAAATAATCCATTAGTTAATTACTCTTTTAATATTCATTTTCTAAGGATAAAAATATGTTATGTGGGATGAGAAAATTGATTTTAATTTAGATAAAATTATTGATTAAAAAAAAAGAAAAATTAGATTCCACCGACCAAAACACACAAATGTCCGGTTCCTTCGTACTAGATGTCCTAATCACTGTAAGTCTGTAACCTTCCAACTTCCGTTCTTTATCTAAACACTCATGAGATTAGCCCTAACCTTCATTTGATTTACGTTCGTACCACAAATGTTGCTCTTCTCTGCAAGGAGCCCCCCACAGGGTAATCATGTAACTTGGACAAAACGGGTTCTTCTGGACGCTATCTCAAAACCGTTTCCCTTTTTCAGCTTCACAGTGCAAGGAATTCTACTATCTTATCTGCTTCTTAGCTGTTGAAGGCTGCGGATTTCTGGGTCTTTTTGAGTATTTTCCTTGTTTTCTTTTCTCCATATATGAACTTGTTTTTTTCTTATCAGTAATTCTACCATTTGCAAGGGGCTCTTATGCGCATTTTTGTGAAGAAACTAGCAAAACTTTAAAAAAAATGCCTTCCTTGATCTTTAGTAAGCTGCTTGATGGTTTGTTTAGTTCAATTTGGAGTGTGCTACTGTTATGAGAAGCTTAAAATGATGGGCTTCTGTGCATGTTATTCTTAATGAGCAATTCAATGGTGTTTTCCCAGAATTTAGTCATTATTGATCAAAACCCGCATAGGAATTCTTTACCTTCTCATGCTTCATCCAATTGTTTGCTCCAATTCAGTAGAGCTAGGAGAGGATTTTGTGAGATAGTACCCAATGCAAGGAAGAATAATAAACGCTACTCAAGGAAAAGAAGTTGGTGGCAGAGGTTCTTCTTTGATGATGATGGCAATTGGCTTGGTTTAAAAGAAGATGACATGCTCGAGGATGAGTTGTTAGAAAGTTCAGGTGATGAAAAGTTGTCGGAGGAGCAGAAGTTTCAGGCATGGAAGAGGAGAGCTGAGGCCATTGTGGAGTTGAGGGAGGCACAAGAAGACATGCTGAATGAGGACAGTAGGAGGTGGGAGGATTGGATTGTGGACGATACCAACAATAATATGAATGGTTCTTGGTGGAGTCAAGAGTTAAATGGCAATGGTGCAGCAGATGATGTGCGGTCTGATCCCAGTGACCTGATTCCAACGAAAGGGTTCGTTGAGTCAGTTAGGGATTTGGTCCTTGGTAGGGAAGAAGAGGATTTGCTCTATGAAGATCGTGTCTTCAGATATGCCTCCTTAAACTCGGTATACATTTAGTTATAGCCTCAAGTTAGAATGCCTTATGTCATCCTTAATTTCGATGTTGAATGAATATAATCTGTATCTATGCAATATTTTATATGAATGACCGTCAAATTATGTATGTTCTTAGGTCTATAGAGCTTTTGTGGTTTTTGTATTCTATTCTAATTTGATCACATGCATTTGCACACATAGGCCTTTTCCTGATGCCGGATTATTAAGTTTATATTCTCTGAAGCACTCAAGGTTGGCCTTCTGACTAGAATTAACACTGTGGTTCATGCAATGGCTTTAGCCATAATTTTGGCTTTGCATACTGCTATCTTACAGAGCTGACTTTGCAGCACTCTAGTGGAATGTACAAATAATGGGCAGAAGATAACATGAGTAGTCCTAGTTCTGTATAGCATTTGTTATATGGTGATGGAATCTCCAGCTGACAAAGAATGTATAAGCACTAACAGTAGCAGAAATTTTACCGACAAAAACTTGATATTAATGTGTTCCTATAGCATGTTTAGCAACCATAAGGGAGCATGTTTGATATAAATTGAAGCATGTTCTAAGAGCTTTTGTACTTTTCTACCCTAGTATGCTTTTAATGAACTCATTTTTCTGTGTGGCAGGATTCTGAAATGCACTGAGATTTTAAATAAAATAGAGGAATTTGAGAATGAATACTACTGGGATTGAGTTTATGTTAAGAGAATCAGATAAAATATCATTTATATATCTTATATTTGATGATGTCAAATTATCAAAGTTTATGGTGGTCAAACTGTTTATAATGGAGAAAAACAAAAAGGAAAGAAAGAAATCGCATGTGGACAGTGTCAAATACTTATATTATTGTTATATTTGACTTTTCTTGAACCTTTCATTTCACATTTCACACGCCATATCCCATGTTGCTAGTGCATACTTGGTATATTTTTAGGTCCCAATTACCCAAAAAAAGAAAAAGAAAAAGGAAGACGAAAAGAAACTCTGGCTTGTGCTGTTGTATGATGGGCCAGTAGGGTCACCTTAATATGTTTTTTTGTTTATACTTTTTCCTGTATATATTTCAACCTTTTTTTAGTTTTTTTTTTATAAATTTAGTACTGTGAATAATCTGGTAGTCATGCACATTCATTTCATCAATAACTGACTTGACACTTTAGACTTATCCTTGTTACAGGCTAAATTTCTGGCAGTACTAATATTTATTCCTTGGGCTTTGGATTTTGCTGTTCACGACTATGTTCTCATGCCCTTTCTTGACAGGTAATGGTTAAGACATAATGGTTTTAACTGAAGTGAAATCTCTTGTCCTTTTAGTGCCCACTGCATTGAACTAAATACTCTTCCTTGCTTCTGGCCTTTTTTTTTTCTGACTGTCTGATGTGTCTAAAATAATACTTTCGTTGAGAACTTCATTATAGCTTTTTACTATTAGTATTATAAAGAAAGGTAGGGCAATCCTCTTCCTTTTTCAGTAAAACATTCTGAGCCCAAGAACATGAAATGAAGAAATCAATTAGCCTGAAAAAAAGAGATTCAATGAAACTCACCAAAGTTTATTCTTTTGCAATCAGGGTAAAGGCATCCTTTCAGTCGCTTCATTCAACTTGTCCAATTTCTAAAGAAGAACCCCAGCCAAATTCTGGCTTCAGAATCAAATAGAACTAGAATGACATTCTCCTAGGAAAATAGCATTATTGAGCATGCATTACTGCATAAAACAAGTAGGTTTAGCGAAAGCGATTATAACCAAAGAATTAGTTTAGATCTCTTGGTGCAAAAGTCTTTTTTTTTTCTTTCAAGATTATCTGATTCTGTTATCAATATTAGAAAAAAAATATAGAAAAGAGAACCAATTAAGATTTTGTTTCTACAATTATGTTGTTGTCTTTTTTAGAAATAGAGGTGGTTGTTTTTAAAAGGCAAGACTAAAATCTTACCTTTTAAGGCATTCATTATAAACTGCCAAGCTCAAATAAAGGGTAATTGCACGAGCTATGAAAAATGGACTTTAAATTTACTATTTTTTTTTTGTAACATACACTGCGTATTTTTATACTCATTTTACATATTCATAATTTAATATTTTATTTTTTTGTTATTTTTTCGGATATGATAATGTTATCGTAATATAATGGTTTAACCGATGAAACTTAATCATATTATCGAAATACTATATTACCATGACTGCGTTTTGCTCCTAATTAAAATTGTTTTTGTTTATTTTTTTATACATTTAGTTTATTAGTTCTAAAAAAAGTTGAACTGTATTTTATTTTAAATCATCCTCCATGATCCTATTATTTATTTATATTTATTATAGTTTAGGGTTAATCATCCTCTTATACTATTATTAGCAGTGCACACACTGTGTTTATAAATAATATTAGTTTAGTGTTTTTTTTAAATATTTCTATTTTGCTTGCATGTATTATGATACGTCTATAAATAGTATTAGCAATACACATATTAGTTTAGTTTTTTTATTAAAAAAAAATAGAACATATATATTTTGCTTAAAATCTATTAATTTTCAGTAGCTAATTAAATTTAGTCGTTCATTGTTATATTACCAAATTATCAAGGGTATTTTTGTTCATCCCATTGCTATCTCTTGTTCCGACTTTTATATTTATATAATTTTATTTGGAAAAAATTTCCATGCTAAAATAATCAAAGAATTCTAAGGTTATTACTAAAGTATTGCTAGAAACTTTCATTTCTTCTCTTCAGAGATGTCTCATTGTCCTTAATAGGTTAAGTAGAGCATAAGATTGCGTACTACTCATTTAGTTATTCAGGGAATATGGTTCCACGCAAATCAGCCAATTTCAACTTAGTACATCATGCATCTTTAAAGAATGTGCATATAACCTTGCACAATCGTTGTAAGTGATACACTGAATGCTAATACACTGATTCTTTAACTTTTTATTAGCTAAAGCCAGCGTGTCTCACCTGAGAATTAATTATTTCTTCTGGGGATAATGAGTGCACTGAGAGCTATGAATTTATGATGAAGTCTAGTGATCTCATGCAATGTACAGGTATGTGAAGACTGTGCCACTTGCAGCACAGTTGCTTGATGTGAGAAGAAATCAAAAACTTGAAATGGTTAAGGAACTGAAAACAGAGAGTGCGAGATTACGGCTTGAAGTAGAGATTGGCAAATCTCCACCTCTTTCTGATGAGGAGGCCTGGTGGGAGTTACGACACAAAGCGTAAGAGTAGCATTACATGTTTACTCCTTTTGCCATCTATTATACCATCTTTTTACTTCATTAAATTATTTGAATATTGTTAAATTGCATAAAATGATTAAAACCATTCGCACATATATAACGTGAACTGGAATTTACTTTACTGAAGAGCAAGGAGCACTGTTCAACCCACTAATATCCATGCCACCGTTGTATATGCATTAATGGCTCACATTTTAAGCCAAATATTTCTCCACACTTGTAATCATGCCATTTTGTATGAGGATTTCATAAAAAATAAAATAAAAAACAAGCTTGGTCTTGTTGATGGTTAGGGTTGTAAAGCACCAAGCTGCTCGTGAGCTATTTGAGTTTTGATTCGATAAAAGCTCGGTTTGGCTCTATTCGTTTTCTAAATAAACCAAGCTTGAGTTTGCAGATATTCGGCTTGTTAAGGCTTGAAAACTCTTTTATTTATAAGTTCGTGAGCTAGCTCATAAATATACTCGTTTAATTAAATTGTTTTAGTATTGAAATTATTATTATTAAGCTAAAATCATTAGAATTGTAAATGAGATGTTTTTTTAAAGAAACTTATTATTTTTAAACTAAAAATCATTAAAATTGTAAATGAGAAATTTTTTTAGAGCTATTTGAGATTTGGTTCGAGAAAGACTCGATAAAAGCTCGTCTCATTTATTAGTGAACTAAGCTCGAGTTTGTTGATCTTCGGTTTGAGCTCGAAATGAGTCGAGAGTTCAGTTTGAGCTCGAAAAAATTTTAATGAACCAAACTTGAGGTCTTTAAAGCTCAACTTAGCTCAGTTCGTTTATACCAATATTGTTGGTTACTTTTTGTCCCTTTTTTCCATTAATTTTTTTTTTCTAGTAATACTTCATATGTGGAAACATTTTATGCCTTCTTTCATTGGTGTACTGTAGTGAACCAATGGGAAATCCATGAATAATGATGACAGTGCTATTAAAATTTTGAAAGTGTAAAATTGACCTTGCAAGTAACATGGGATAAAATGTAAACATGCACCATAAATTTATTAATTTTAAACAAATAAGAATCATATTATTATGCTGCAGTTTTAATGCTTTAAGAAACTTTTTTTTTCAATATATTCATGTGTGCTTTTTGCATGTTAAGAGGACTGTATGTCTATTATGAAGGGTTCAAATATATATTTCTTAAGTATAATTAGTTCTAGGATATCAAGTGTAATATTTGGAAAGGACAGGCAACAAAGTGTAACAAGTAACAAAATAGAAGATATGTAAATGTAGTACTCCATTTCCACTAGATAGTAAGTATGCTTGTAATGTTCTTTCTTTGTGCATCTTCATCACAATTCAGAGATTCTACGTATGTCTTTGCATGTGAAACATATTGCTGTCCACCCTCCTCTCAACAAAAAAGGGGAAAAAGGCGGAAACAAGGTGAAGCTGTGTGACATGAAGAATTTTCACATTTTCACCGGAAAATTGCACATTACTTATCAAATCCAGTTTTTACTCTTATTATAAACACAAATAAGTATGTTATGCATATTTGTTTGTTCATAAACAAGTACATCTTTAGAAAGCTTTCAATGTGCCCTTTCTCATGGGGTATTCTTTAGGTAGACTTGGAAAGTGCTACTCTTATTGGCTTCTTGGTTTTCTCTTGCAACAGGTTGGAGCTACGGGATGAGTGGAGATTAGAAAACCGTAAAGCATTTGCTAACATATGGTCAGATATGGTATTCGGGATCACGTTGTTCATTCTTTTATGGTTCAATCAGAGTAAAGTGAGTTATAAACCACTCTCTTTGCATAATGCTTTACATGTGAATTTAAAGGCCTTATATAATTTTGGGAAGCACATCATCATTGCTATCATTTTCATTGTTATCATTGTCATGGTTGTCATCATTTTCATCTTTCATCAATGAATTTTAAGCAATGTAATTAAGAACAATAACTAAGATGCTCATTTTTACTAACCAAAGCAGTAGGTAATTAATGAGCGTAGTGGGGTAGAGCCATAGAGGTGGTCAATATTCAAGACCTCCGGTGGTTAAGTTAATATAATGTGATTCTTCAGTGGAGAGAGAGTGTTGATAAGAAAGGAAAGAATCAGCTGATAATTGAAGACAAAAGCAGTCAAAAATCCACAGGGATTGCACCTGATATTTAGAACTGATTCTTTGGGGATCTAGCCTTGATTCTAGGGATTAAATCCTGATTCTAAGGAATAAATTCAAGGATTAGAGTTTAAGACTCAATCCCTGAATTCTAGCTAGAAGAACCTGCTGTAATTAAACTAATTCTTGTATATATATTCTGTACATGTAATAATGAAGAAGATGAATAAAATACACACATTAAGTGTATTTCTCCACATTAATATAATATGATTCTTCAGTGGAGAGAGAGAGAGAGAGAGAGAGAGAGAGGTGTGGAACAATAAAACAATCAAAGTGGATGAGAAACAATTCTCGAATTTGTATTAATTGTCAAATCATCAATAAAAGTCTCTCGAATTTGTATTAATTGTCAAATCATCAATAAAAGTCTCACATACACCTAGATGATTGGGTTTTCTTTATAGTATAATAGCTAGCCTTGCTAGTACAAGGATTAAAAATTGTAAACAAGAAAATACTAAGCCAACAATAATAAGAAATTCTAAATAACTACTTCTAATTAAAAATCTAATTAAAGATCATAACTTTACAATTAAAATTAAATAAAAATAATTCCTATGTTGAATCTTCTGATTGCACCTGAAAGTCTGTTTTGGCATTCAGGTCAAACTTGCATTTCAAAATTTCTTCCTTTTAGATGTAACAGTAACCAAAACACGTAAAATCTACTTGCTTTCACTTATGTTAAATGAAGATTTTACTTCCTAATTAGCTTGATTAGACATGATATAATTTCCTAATTTGGATCCTAGAGTTTAATTCTAGGACTTGATTTTAGAGAATAATTTTCTATTTGGTCCTTTTGTAACGATTGTTCCTATGAATACACAAATTACACTCTTCTACATAGTATCAGAGCATATTCAGAGAGAATTAAAATTCTCTCTTTTAGGGGTTTAGACCCTGTTTGTATTTTAGGCTATTGTGGTTTTTAGTTCACCAATTTAGGTGAAAGTTGGATCTCATTGCCCACCTAGGGCAGACGAACACCCTCCGTCAATGTTCCTGTGAAGTCCAGTCACCGGAAGACTGGTGAGTGAACCACACGCGTCGTTTGAAGTTTTTGCCACTATTCTATTTGCCGGTGTATAGAGGCATGTCTGCCGTCATTTGCCGCACCATTTAGTCTCATCGGCATCGCCTACAGGTGTACTCTTCACTAGGGAGGATGAACACGTTGTCTCCCCACCCCATTGACATTGTCTATGAAGTTAGGTCACGAGGAAGATTGGCGAGTGAAAAACACACGCTGCTCGAAGTTTCTGCTGCCTTCTCACTCGATGGCATGTGGGGGCAAGTTTGTTGTTATCTGCCGCTCCATTGGTCTTGCCGATGTCACTCAAAGGTGTACTTCACTCTTCTTGAGTGTCATAAATATATGATATAAGAAAGAAGGGAGTAGACTAAAAAAAGGTAACATTAGAAGATATAAGATAAAGATCAAGTTTTGGAGAGAAACAACAATACCCTTTGTGTTTTTGTGGGAGATAATTTGGTATAATGTAGTAGTAAGAAACAAAATGTGGTCTCTTGCTCTAGTGCTGAATTTGAATATTGAGATATGACACAAGTTGTATGTGAAGTAGTGTGGATATGACAACTGTTAATTCTTCACTTGCTAAATTATATTGTGATAATCAAGCGGCCATTCATACTGCCATTAAGTTGGTATTCCATGAGCGAATCAAGCATTTTGAAATTGATTGTAATTTTGTCCGCAAGAAAAATCTAACATAAAATAGTCTCAATAGGACATGTCAAAACTGGAGAACATTTAGGAGGCATCTTTTTTACTTAAAGCTTTGGATGGATCTTAGGTTGACTATATTTGTAATAAGTTGGACCTGCTAACATCTATGCTCCAATTTGAGTGAGAGTGTTAAAGTGAAGATTTTATTTCCTCATTAGCTTGATTAGATATGATATTAATCCGTAATTATCTTGGATCTAGAGCTTAATTGTAGGATTTGATTGTAGGTATTAATTTCCTATTGACTCTTCACCTATGTATATAAATTTGTAACTCTTTCCTATCAATACACAACAACTTGCACTTCTCTACAACTTAAGTAATTCAAGATTAATCTTTTCTGAATAGGAGCTACAGCAGCAATGCCAAATGGACCCTAAATGAGGAGAGAATTTGAAGTCAGCTGAATAGCATTTATTAAATGGAAGAAATTGCTGATAACATTCTATCCAAGGTCAATATAATGCACTAGATGTAGAGCCCTTGCTTGGGAATTCAATCACAAGAGAGAGAGAGAGAGACCTTCTCTTATCCACCTAAAGAACTGAAAGCTAAGCAATGTTGAACAGTATTGTACAGTTTCTTTTATTTACATGTAGTGGGGTGATTATCATCCTACTTTTGCTCTTTCCAAAATGGCTCATGTTGCAAGCAGATCAGGCTGGATTTGCTCACATGAGTGACCACAACTGACTAATAGTGTTCAAGAAAAGCTTTCTGTATCTCTGCTCTGGCCTCAGTGGATTCCAAGTTAAAGAGGAAAAATGACATTAAGAGAGGTGTAGGTACTGTAGGAAGCTTTGTTGCTATATCTGTTTAGTTATAGGAACCAATATGAATACTGATTGGGACTTTGACCTCTAGTTACCTCTCAAGTCGAATCAGAACTTAATTAGTGTAATTCGGTTTATTGGTTACACCTGTATCACTAACCATAGTCAAACTTTTAGTTTTCTTTTATTTTTAATATTTTTCCTGTATTATCTACCTTAAATTCCGAGTGAAAAATTTTCAGGTTTTTAAGCGAAAAATGAAATCATTTTTACTCTACTTATCAATGAGCTTAACTGTCTATATGTAGAGTCATTAAATATTCAAGGTTCTGTTAAATGTCATGGACCTAATGCTCAGAAAATTTGTATTGCTAGTGATTATATTCCAAGTCTCGTACTTATTTAAACACCTATTTTGTCTTTTGGTAAAGTTATCATTATCTTGGCCCCTGCATTGAAGTTCTATTAATTATCATCTTTTCTTGTTCTTGCCTGACTCTTGCAGGTAGCATTGATGAAATTTACTGGATATAAGATAATTAATAATATTTCAGACACTGGGAAGGCATTTCTCATTATACTTGTTACAGACATCTTTTTAGGGTAATATTTCTGAGCTTTACTTTTGCTTTCCATTAGCTTGGTTTCCTTCAATGGAAGTAGTATAAAAGGATTTTAAAATTTTAATTGCCTGATGGTAGAAATTACACTGAATGTGGAGTCTATAATTTCACCCCTTCCACTTTGTAATTTCTTATTTTCTTGTGCAAAACCCTACTAAAACATCTCCAATTTCCATTTCATTGGATAATATCTGTCCATTATGATGTTGCAGAAGAAGAAAACAAGAAAACTGTGTATAATCAGTAACATTTTCTCATAAGTATATAGGCTGACATTTCTTGCAAGATGTTCTATTTGAAAATAAAAACAAAATATCGTTCTTACGTTTTCAACTTTCACTTTCTTTATTTAAAATGATATGTTTTGTGTAAATTGCATACTTGCAGGTATCATTCTGAATCCGGTTGGCAGACCTTGTTGGAGATAATTGTTGAACATTATGGCCTTGAAGTTGATCAATCCGCTATTACTGTTTTTGTCTGCCTGATTCCGGTTGTTATTGATGCATGCGTCAAGCTTTGGGTATGCTCTAAGCTCTATTTATCTTGAATCCACCCCTCACCCAACAACAAAAAAAAGGAGGCTTGTTTTCTATCTTGTTGATTTTCAAGACAGAAGTTGATGTGGGTCTTGGAAATTTGCTGATCTGGTTCTCTATCATGAATATATTATTTTGGATTACTTTTTGATCTTTAGACTTCTTAACTAATATAAGTATATTGCAAGTTTGTAAGCCAAGATATAAAGCTTATGTTGCTCTCTGGAAATACAGAAGTGGGCGATTCTTTTATAAACTTTAATATGAAGGCAAATGAGGAAATGAATGAAATGTAACCCCAAAAGAAGGATCCTAATAAATCTTCCTCTAAATTCTGCCATCCTTAATCATTGACAATGTGGATCACCGGGAGGCTCACCCCTTCCCCATGCAACAAAAAAAAAAAAAAAAAAAAAAAAAAAGAAATCCCTTCATAAATGTTGTATGCCTCTTCATTTCCTCTGGGAACTCACAGTTTCGATAATCCTCCAACAGGAGTTAGCTCTTGGCTCTTGCATGATGAATGGCGTTGCTTATGGTTGAAGTAGTATGATTATTTTTCTTTCACACTTCTTTCCTCCGAGTTGGGAATAATCTTTTATTTTTATGCTGCAAGAATTGTTGATTTTTTTGGACACTTTTTGGAAAGCATATACGAGTAATTAATTATGTTCTATTATTGTTAGAATACTAGTGAACATGATTTTGATGAGCTGCTTGTGATCGTTGGATTATTGAAATTCTTCCGTGTCCGCTCCAAGCAAACATAATAATTTCCTCTTTTTCCTAACTACATTTGAAGGCATGTTCTTTCCTTCCTAGTCCAGTAAAAATCCCCAAAAATAGGATAAAGTAAAATCTAAGTATGCAAATGTTTTCAAGTAATAAAATCCTAAATATTTGTTTACCGATGTGTATCTTTTTTGTACAAGGCAAATATGAATACATGTGCATAAAAGATAGAGCTGGGCAAATGATCACTTTGAACTTGTGGGTCTTGCATTCTACATGTTCTCAGCCATGTATATCATGGAAATTGTTATTCATAAGATTATAGAATGTATCATTAGAAAAAGCAGTTTCTGTTTCATGAAATAAATTGACCAGAGGATATATGTGGTGAACTTATTGATCAACTTTCATTTAGTGTTTTATCTACTGACCACTGGATAAGCTCTCTTAAATAATAGTGTTATCTTTCATTCTATCACAGTTGTAAATCATGATTTATTGTGTTGTTTTGCAGCTATTTAAATTCCTTCCAAGATTATCTCCAAAGGTGGCAAACATCTTTCGGGAAATGAAGCGTCACTAGCGTATTTTTTGGTTTGCAGTTTTCATTATCAAAGTAAATACCAGTTAGATGGGTATTATTGCAATAAAAATTATCATCCAAATCAATATCTTCATTATTACTACTGCTATTACTACTACAGCTACAAATCTTGTTTGTTCTTGGTTACATGTAAAATGATATGGAGAGGTGATATCAGTTTTTGTTTTCCTTGGTGTTGTGTGGTCAGATGTTCATCCCTTCCAGGATTTTGTTTGCTGCTCTTTCTTTATCTCTCTGTTAAATGAGCAATGAAGTTGGTTAGAAATTAGCATCCTCGGTTGATTTATTCAGGTTTGATTTATCCCAGATAATTTGAAAAGCCATAAAATCATCATCAGATAATTTTTAAGGCAAATGTAAATGCTGACAGTAGCATTCATAGTTTAATTACATTATTGGTTAAATAGAAACTGTGTCAGGTTCCTCTCTCTAGCAGCAGAGAAAAACTCAAACATTTGTTAACAGTTTTCTGTGGTTCATCTCTTGGTTTATATGTCGGCCTTGTGTGGATCTCTTCTAGCCATCTGGGCAAGGGAGAGCTTCTTCCCCAGCCCAGATGTGGATTCCTCCCTCCTACATTTGGTCTAAGTTGTACACAGTTGTAGGTTTACGGGATATAAGATCACTTTTGGATCTGCTAGATTGGAAGTCTCCCATAAAGATTCTGGGAATGTTGAACTGGAGTGCCTGACGTGGATTTTGTGGGGTGTTGATTTGTTGTTTTAGTTTTGTATGAACTTTCGCATGTAGAGATTGCAGTGGAAAAGATGACGATCTTGGTTTGAGGAGTCTCTCAGGGTCTGTAAGTGGGAACATGTCTTCCATTGACCTAAGGCCTATCCGAGGTGGTTTTACTATTCTTCTGTACCTTTCCAGGACTGCTAATGATGATAACATTTGATTTTAGCTTGGCTTTCTCTCTCTGTGCTATGGCGTTTCAGTTTAGTTGTGTTTTCGTGATTTAGAGACGAGCATATCTTTCTTTTACTTCTTGGGAGTTATTTGCTTAGCAATTCGAATGTGGGGCCAAGGAAATGGTTAGTGTTTGAATGCGGCGGCTTCAGATCAATCTACTTGGGTAGCCTTAGCAAGTAGGTCTAGGGAATTTTGCTTTGGCCATGTGCCAAAGGTGATATACCCTCACCTTAGGGTCCCACATATCGGTCCGAAAAAATTATAGAGGGGTAAATCATAGTGACTCAACGATAATCAAGTGGTAGGTCTTTAACTCGGAGTTCACAAGGAGTCCACTTACATAGGTGAAACTTCCACACTGCGGCTACCAAGAGTCGGACCTTGTACCAACTCTGTCACTTACTTACCACTGAGCTAAGCTGTGCGGGCAATTCGGCCATGTCCCCTTTGTGAGAGATATAAAGGCTAAAGCTTAATAAACACACCGTCTCTCCTGTTTATTCTCCTTTCCAGAGTATGGATTTCCCTCCCCAGCTTTAGGTTGGAATGTAAATTTTTTTGCTGGTTTTCTGTTATAGATTTGTGGAAAATAGGAAGTGTTGCTTTAGATCTATCACTTCATGTTTCTTAATATCTTTGTGTGTTTGCCATGAGATGCATATGCCCGGTTGAAGACGACGAGGACAGAGAGCTTCCTTGAAGATATTGCTTAAAATGGATGATGTACTCATCGTTTCTAATCGGGCACTTCTCATGGCAAGAATGTGCTCCTCATATTATTAGAGTGAGCAAAAGTTTATACCATAGTTATGAAACAATGGAGGAATCCTTGCATGCGTTCAATACGTTCATAAGTTCTTTTCTTAACGGAGAGGAAATATCTAATAGTCCTTTTAAGGTATGTAGTACTCTCACATAAGGATCCCCTGAAGATATTGCCCCATCAAACAACAATGACTAAAAATGAATTGGTATATGATGAAAAAAAAAAGTTTAAGGAAAATCCCGTATGGTTATTTTTTATGGTTGTTGGGCTGTCGTGAATTTCTTAAAACATTTAGTACCATTACTTTTCAATCCATCGGTTTTCTTGTGACCGTTCAATTGAGCCGTTTGCAATATTACTGTGTCCTAGTGAGGAGTGGCGGACGCCGGAATGGCCGGCGCAGGAATTTCGTTATGAATTTTTATAAATTTATAATAATCATTAAATTAAAAATTAAAAATAGAAATTATAATTAAAAACATAAATTTAAATTTTATATTACTTGTAATAATAATCTATTGAAAGGAAATTGTGAATATTAATTATGCATGGTGATTAAGTAAAGTTTAATATATTCACTAAATTATATTATTTATAGAATACAGGAATTATAAAACTTAAATTTAAGTTGTAATTGATTTTTAAAATTAAAAAAAAATGGATAGATTTAATTGTAAAATTGATGAAAAATAAAGGGTTTAATTAATGCATATTGTTTTAAGATTATTATATTCTAAATTTTCCAAATGGACCTAACAAAAGCTTGATCACAAAATATAATTAATATGGTTCAGTCCATAATGACTCATCCAAAGGATTCAGGCAATGAAATATTGAAATTGAACTTGGGGTTGAAATGTAATGATGGGAAAAAGTTGGAAAAATCTCCTCTGACCTAAATCAGGCCGAAGTGAATATGATGATTAGGAAATTTAAAGCAATGAAATATTGAAAATGGATAAAAAAAAAAAAAAAGGACAGTGTTTGAATATTGAAATGGATAGGATCTTAATGATAAAATTGCCGAAACTTAAAATAGACAAAGTTCCAATGATAAAATATATGGAAATGTAAAAATGGATGGGTCTGAATAATAAAAAATTGACTGAAACGTAAAAATAGACATTGTCCAAATGATAAAATATCCAAAAATTAAAATGGACTGAGGTTAGAATGATTAAATGGTAAACTTAAAAGATGGAATGGCATCCGAATGATCGAATCAATTAAATTTAAAATTGGACTGTAGCCCGTATCATTAAATTGTTAAAACTTAAAAGATGGATTGAGGTTCGAATTACTAAAAATTGAAAATGGACTGGAGACCGAATGATTTAATTGTTGAAAATTAAAGATTGACTAAGGTTGGAATGATTAAATTGCTTAAACTTAAAGATGGAATGGGTCCAAATAATTAAATTGATAAAACTTAAAGATGGAATGGGTCTGAATAAATGAATTGATTAAACTTAAAGCTGGAATGATGTCTGAATGATTAAATCGCAAAACTTTAAAGATGGAATGAGGTCCAAATTAATAAATTACTAAAAATAGAAAATAGACATGTGTCTAAATGATTTAATTGTTAAACATTAAAGTTGAAATGGGTCCAAATGATTAAAGAAGTGCTTATGCTTAAAGATGGAATGGGTTCCGAATGAATGGATTGATTAAATTTAAAGTTGGACTGTTATCTGAATAATTAAATTGCTAAAAGTCAAAGATGGACTGAGGTCTGAATTACTAAATTACTAAAATTTGAAAATGGACAAGGTTTTGAATGATTTAATTATTGAAAATTACAAATGGACTGGGTGACAATGATTAAATTACTTAAATTTAAAGATGAAATATAGTTTGAATGATTAAAGTGCTTACGCTTAAAAATGGAATATTGTCTAAATGATTAAATTGCAAAATCTTAAAGATGGATTGAGTTTTGAATTACTAAATTACTAAAAATAAAAATAGATTGGATCCGAATGATTTAATTGTTGAAAATTAAAGACGGACTAGGGTCCGAATGATTAAAGCGCTTAAACTTAAAGATGAAATGGGGTCCAAATAAATGAATTGATTAAACTTAAAGCCAGAATATGGTCCAAATGATTAAATCACTAAATCTTAAAGATGGACCTAGGACTGAATTACTAAATTACTAAAAATTGAAAACGGACAGTCCCAAATGATTTAATTGTTGAAAAATTAAAGATGAATGGGGGATGATTAAATTGCTTAAACTTAATGATGGAATGGGGTCTTAATGATTAAAGTGCTTAAACTTAAAAATGTAATAGGGTACGAATGAATGAATTGATTAAACTTAAAGTTGGAATGTGGTCTGAATGATTAAATTGCTAGACCTTAAAGATGGGATGAGGTCTGAATTACTAAATTACTCAAAATTGAAAATTGCAGGGGTCTGAATGATTTAATGGTTGAAAATTAAAGGTGGACTAGGGTGAAAATGATTAAATTACTTAAATTTAATGATGGAATGGGGTCCGAATGATTAAAGTGCTTAAACTTAAAGATGGAATGGGTCCAAATGAATGAACTTATTAAACTTAAAGCTGGAATGTGGTATAAATGATTAAATCACTAAACCTTAAAGATAAATTGAGATTCGAATTATAAATTACTAAAATTTAAAAATGGACAGGGGTTCGAATGATTTAATTATTGAAAATTAAATATGAATTAAGGTCTGAATAATTTAATTGTTGAAAATTAAAGATGGAATGGGTCCAAATGATTTAATCCATTAAAAATGATTAAATTGCTTAAATTGGAAATTAAATATGATTTTTCTTATTCTGATTTTCTTATTTGATTTTTATGATTTTTCTCCATTTTGGTTTGAAGTTCCGAATGATGAAGTCTACTAGGGAATTCTGGTGAATCGTGTCCTCTTAATTGACTGTTCAATCCTTGAGCCATGCAATTTATAATAGTTCTTTGCGTCAATAATTAGGTGCTAGGCACGATTATTAACCTTGGGGATGAAACATGCATGCACTGAGAAGTTAATGGTGTGACGTCGTTGTTGTCTCAAGTATGAGTGGCAAAGACTGAGTGAATTAGTCACTTTTTAATTTAATCAAAATTTTAAGTTCTTCCTCTAAACTCCCATGAAAAATTGTGGCTGAATATTTCTAGAGTGCTGTCTAATCAACTCAAGATATGAGAAATTGATTATCTTAAGATTGTATAATACAAAATTAGTTAGCTAAAATTTTGCCTTTTGAAAAGTTATTGTTCATGTTAAAATTAGTAAGGTATTATGTTTAGCTAATTTTAAGATGTGACTTAATGACTTTTCAAAGACAGTAATCTAAACAGCAATTAATCATAATAAATCAAGGCAATATAAATAAAATGACATTCAAAGGTAAAATAAATATAAGAGAATTCAAACACTTCAATTTATAGTAGTTCGACTATGTAGCCTACATCCACTCTTCTCAATCTTCCTCTTGAGACTTCTAATCCACTATGATCTCTTTCACCAGGTAAGAGACAAACCAATTACACTATTCAAGCTTTCTAGGTGCTTAATGAACCTTTACAAGTTTGATGTACCCTTAAACTTCCTTAAACTTACAAGGTGCTTAAAACCTCTTTCAAGTGATGCAACCTCACTTAGACTAACCTCAAGTAGATTTGAAAACTTTGAAAGAATCACTCTCTTATAATAAATTACAACAGAATAAACTATAAAGAAGAGATAGAAGATCTGCCAATGAAGCTTAAATTTAAATCAATGAAAGCTTTGTGAAATCAGTGCTTTTAAATTGCTCATGGATGTGTTACTTTCATTAGTTATTAAGTTGAGTAAATGCTTGCTTATATAGATGAAGTTAAGGCCTGAAAGGTGACCAACAACTAGTTTTCTAGTCGTTACAGCATTGGAATTTATGCAGTCCAAAATTAGCCAAGTTCAGTATGAAATTAGCTTGCTAAAATTATTTACGAGTAAAAAGGAGTTTGCTAATTTGAAAAGTAGCTTGCTAATTTGAAAAGTAGCTTGATAATTTGAAAAATAGCTTGCTAATTTGAAAAGAAGCTTGCTCATTTCATTTTGCTGTCAAAGAGCAAAATGCTAGTTTTAAAATTAGTTAGCTAATTTTAACTCTTGAGCTAAAATTAAGTATATAATTTTAGTAGCTTCTGAAATCGATTTTCTTAGTTCTAAAAATATACTTTGAAAATATTTTATACATGTGATGTCTCATTGGCATTTCTATATCCCAATTCTCTTACATTTTGCCTAGGAGAAGAAACTGAAAATCTCCAACTTTGCTTTATCTTTCCTTGCTCTTCTTGACATGCTCTTCCTTCCACTTTTGATAAGTCTTTTCTCTGTGATCTGAAATGCTTGAATGTTTATTAGCTCAATCATATTAAGTTTTGTTATCATCAAAACTAGGTTTTCTCTTTATGGGGTCAACAATCTCTCCCTTCTTGATGATGACAAAACTCAATGTTTTCAAGGAGAAATATAAAGCATTATCACAGATAATTACATAGTAAACAGAAAAATGAAAGACTCCCCTTGTGTTTATGCCAGGTTATCAACCTCAAACACATATCCTTCATACTTATGATTTTAATCATTTTTCATATTATCATTGATGTCCTCAAATTTAGTCTTCTCAATTATCCATGTCACTCAACAAAAAGAATCAATGTCATAAGCATAAGTCAATAATGTACTGAATGCTGCAACATATTTATTCATAGATGAAAATTGAAAAATCAAATACAAGTAGTCTAGTGATTGTTCAATATTGTGTAAAAAGGGCAATCAAGATTGTAGATTAGAGGGTAGGAATTGAAGTGAAAAGGTTTAAGGAAATGGGAAGTGCTTTAGAGGAAGAGGTAAATTAGAGAATGAATTAGAATTACTTTGTAGACATCACAACTCTTGATAAAAGCCTTCTAGCTTCACGGAGCATTGCCTTTGTTATTGATGTAATTGGCTTTCTTAATCCAAAAAGGTGATTTTACCCTCACCTTAATGGTCCCCCGCACCCCGACCCCGACAGAATGGTGGAGGTGATAAATCACGGTGGCTCAGCAATAAGCAAGTGGAAGGCTGAGATAGATGAAACCCCCACCCTACCGCTGCTGAGATTCAAACCCATAACCACTTGATCCAAACTACCACTTGCTTAATACGCCCGTGCGGGCTTGTAATTGGCTTCCTTGTAAAGAAAAGTGGCGAAGATGAAAACATTTGCATAGGGGAGCAGATTAGGAAGGGGGTTTTCTGGGGTGCTTCTAAAAACTACGAGCTTATTCTTGCTTTGGCGTAACAGATTTAGTCCTTGGAAAATATGCAATAGTTTTAAGGACATTTTCTTTTCCGGGAATTAGAGGTGGGATTTAAACTTTGAGACCTATCAAGATTCAATTACGTGTACTTAGCATCAGATTATACCTGAGAGTATAATATTTTTAAGGATATAGCGTATGAGTAATAGGCATAATGATGAAGGTGAGAGGAGATAGGACACATTTGTCAGGTTTGATTTGGATTAGAATTAGAATTAGAAAAACACATTGATACATCTTGCTGGGTGTTAAAGGAAAACAAATGAAGAACATGGAAATCGTGTAAAGTGAAGCTGGTTTGATGCGTTGCCCATTTGTTATCCTTGCATTAGGAGACGCAAGAGGCCAGGCCTACATACTCATATCAATATTACTTGGCTGATTTTATTTTACAACCTTGTTATACAAGGATACAAAGCTTTGATGGTTTTTAAGCTTTAATGTGGTTAGTATGAAAAATAAATTATTTCTCTCGAATCTCAGCCTCAAATTTAATAAGTAGATGGAAGGACTCTAAAGCAAAACAAATATCAAATATAAAAGCTAAAGTGTTCGTTCTATTTTGCTAAAAAATCTAAAAGTTAAAAGTGTAATTTATACTTATTTAAACCTCCTACTTCCCCGTTTATCAATTTTTTTCTATTTATTTATTTTTCTTTTTTCTCTCTTTTTTTTTTCTCTCTCATTTTCTTTCCACTCTCTCATTTTCTTCCATTTTCCCTCATTTTTTATATTATCTCTTATTTTTTCTAAAAACTTTCTTTCGTTTTCTTCCATTTTCCTTCATTTTGTTTTATTATTTTATTTCTCCATATTTTATTTCCTTTCATTTCCTCTTCCTTTGTTTTTATCTTCTTTTAATTTTCTTAATTTTCTATTCTCATTTTCTTTAATTTTCTTTCAATTTTTCTTATTTTCTTACTTTTTCCAATTTTTATAGTTTTTCTCATTTTATTTAATTTTTCCTAATTTTCTTTCATTTTCTTTCATTTTCTCATTTTCTTTTATATTTTTATATTTTTCTTCTATTTTCTTCAATGTTTTATTTTCCATTTTCCTCACTTCTTTCCATTTCTTGATTGTTATTTATGGTAGTCAACGTAACCTATTCTCTTCTCATATTCAAGTAATATTCTCTCCATGATGCTTAGTGCTTTTTGTAGTTGTTGCTCCTTCCTTCCTTTAGGATTCTCTGCTTCAAGTAAAAGAACACCGCAAGAGGATCAAGTGACTCTTAGAGAGTCAAGGGAATAACGCCTTTTTAATAATTCTTAGGATTTATAATTTAGAATATATATAAATGACTTTCTTCTTTATAAGAATTCTTTTTATTATTATTATTATTATTATTGTTGTTATGTTATGTTTTTCATTTTTCACCTCATGGACCTTTATTCTTGAATGCGGTGCCACCTAAAATTAGACTTTTAATATTATGGATCTTATTCTTAAGGTCTGTGTCAGCATTGAAGTTGATCTTTTCATTTCATCTCAAACACCTTAGGCCTGCTGT
>CAOGCB010386845.1:0-10026 GCA_948266635.1 Cnidoscolus chayamansa | reverse complement strand
TTTTTTTTTTCTTTCACCTGGGTTCGCAAACCCTAGAATCTTAATTTCTAGGGTTTTTCTTCCCTATTTGGGGTTTTTCATTTTAGGGCTTTTACCAATTCTCTTCGATTACGCCTTTCTCTGGCGTTACTCACCATGGATAACGATAAAGCTAAGTTATTTGTCGGTGGTATATCTCGGGAGACCACTGAAGAAGCTCTCCATGCTCACTTTGCCAAGTATGGTACTGTTTTAACTTCTGTTGTTGCCAAGGACAAATTCACCAGATGCTCTAGAGGCTTTGGCTTTGTTACCTTCTCTGATCCTACCGTCGCAGATAAAGCCCTTCAAGACTCTCACGTAATACTAGGAAGAACGGTCAGTTTCAGCTGTCTGTAGTCCCTCTGTATCTGAATTTACGTTTTTTTTTTTGCTATATGATATGAATATGCGTAATTACTCACTTCAATGCCTTCACCTTTCCTGAGATAAAGAGACGCAATTAACTTTTCTTTTTTACATAATTTTTCTGTTGCACACTTGTAGTGTTTTTGTCTGATAGAATTTACCGATTATTTTATGGGTAATTCGGGTATAATGGAAGACGTACACAGTATATTGCGCTGTTTTTGTCAAAATACTGGAAAATTTAGATTGTATTTCTGGTTGAGGGGAATTTTATGTATTCCCTGTTACCTCGGATGCTTGATTATTTGTTTATATTAGTTTTTAGGTTGTTTAATTTATCGGTATTATTTCTTTCATATAGGTAGAAGTTAAGAGAGCTATGCCGAAAAGTGAACAGTTGCAATTACAACAGCTTCAGCAGCAACAATTCCCCAATCAACAAAAGAGTAGTGGGTTCAGGGAGAATGGTAGTAATAGTAATGGGAATGATTGTTATCGGACTAAAAAGATCTTTGTAGGTGGTCTTTCATCTAGTCTAACTGAGGAACAATTTCATAATTACTTTCAGAGATTTGGTAAGATAGTAGATGTAGTAGTGATGCAAGACAGCTTAACCAACAGACCAAGGGGATTTGGGTTTGTCACTTTTGATTCTGAAGAATCTGTTGAGAAGGTAATGTTGAATAGTTTTCATGAGCTAAATGGTAGGCTTGTGGAGGTTAAGAGGGCTGTGCCAAAAGAAGGAATTAGTGTTAGTAACAATAACCACATAAACAAAGGAGGTGGGAGAGGGTTTTCTACCAACACTTCACAACCTGTAAATCATGTTCCTTATGGTCCTGGCTATGAACTTCTCCCAGGCCATGTTCCTGTTGTTGGGTATAGTGGTGTTGGAGGGTATCTTTATGGAACAGGATTCTATGGTGGTTACCCTATGGTAGGAAGTGGTAGAGTTGATTATGGGTTTACTCCAGTTGCCCCAAGGAACCCTTGGAATGGCCCTGTGATGATTGGAGCCACAGTGTGTCCTCCACCTTATAACAATGCTTTTCTTTATCCAGCTTACATGAGTGATGGTGTTAGCTTTATGGGTATGATGGTGAGTGGGTACAGTGGGATTGATGGGCAAAATGGAAATGGGGAACCGAATGAGGTTTCTGGTGGCAATGAACAACCGCCATCTAATGCTACACAGTCTCCAGTTGAATGCATAAATTCAGGAGTTGATTCTTCAGGTGTGAAGGGTAGTGATGGTGGTGCTTCTAGCTAACAAAGTTGGATAGGTTTTGAAAGTGCAGCAGCAGCTGTCACTTCAGAAATTATTTTGCTTAAAATTTTATTTTTTGTAATTAAGTGCTGTAGTTCAGATTTTAAACTTGTGATGCACCGTAATTTAAGCATGATCTTGAGCAAACCTGTTGCTTAGTTTAAGGGGAGTTGGTATTGATTAGTTGTAAAAGTTATTTTATGTTTGGAGTATATAAAGCAGTGAAAGGTGCAGAGATTTTAGAGTCTCTTCTTCTACAATTTTTGTGTATTCAATTTGTTTGAAGTCCAACAGGTTTATGAGAAGCTGAAGCTTTCTCCTATAGGTAGTTCTAGTTGCTCATTTTTCATGGATATTGAAGTGCTGAGAAGTTCTTTCACAGATGGGGTTAGGGGCATCTTAACCAACACTGTTCCAATGTCCTTTACTAATGTGCCAATTCTATTTCATGGACGTGTTGGTTGCCGTGTGTCTCTCTTTAAGCATTTGTAAGTACATCCTTCAGTCATCTATGACATAAATGCATTTAAATCTTTTTTTTTTTTTCCTTCTGATGTTATTGGCCTTTTAAGGAGGTCCTACGAATTAGAAGTGGGGATTGTATTGCCTATGGAAACTTCATATATATATACACATTATGTCTTTTGTTGCTCAGCATTCGTTTCTTTGTCTCATTTGGTTTAAATGAATGAGACATCTAGAATTCGTTTTGAGTGAATTTTAGTTGGGATTTATTTGAACATGGATTCAAATCGGGTCTTGTGTATAAAATATTGTAATCTTAGTTTATTTAATCTTTATTTTATAAAGCATCCTCAATAAAATAAAATAAAAAAAACCCTTACCTAGACATTATATTGCCTAAAGATTATACTTGTGTGATTCAGAATTATGTTTATTCATATTTTTTAAAATTCCTGAAACTTTTTTTTCTTTTAATTATTAGAAAAAAATTGAATGTCTATTTTGGTCGAGAAAATGCGATTGTCTTGAAGTTTCACAGTTTAATTGATGAAATTCATAAAATCGAATATGCATAGTTGATCTTATTATTTTTTTTTTTAAAGGAAAACACGAAATTTAATAAACTTGCGTAAAAAATTTGTAGAATTTATTAAAAATCAAATGGGGTGTTAATGTGATGGGTAAGATGACATCAAAGTCATTGGCTTTGGAGGTGTGATGGGGTAACATAAAAGTATTTTGATAAAGCGATTGTACCTTTGGAATTTATGCTGTTGAATGATGTTTTTATGGATCAGGTGTTGCTATTTTTCTGATATTGGTTGTTATTTGCTTCCCACAAAAAATAAGTTATGGTGAGCCCAGCAAAGCACTTTCTCCCACAAATTAAAAGTGTTTAGGATTCACAATCATTTCTTCCAATGATCCATCCAAACAAATCATGATCTTGAACAAGAAGGCCAAAGCCCATACCAAAAGAAAAGAACCCATAGACACCAAAATGTTCTCAGAGCAGGGAAAGCCTCCACCCTCCCAAATGCATACCCAACAATCTACAAATTTAGAAATTATATGAAAAACAAGCAAAGTTTGGTTTTTAAAATTTACATTGTATAATTAAATTAAAAATTCTATTATTAAATTACAAAATCTCCTATATGTTCGTATAAGAGTTTTTTTTTTTTTACCAACAAAAACAATAAAAAAACAAAATTGTGGATGAGATTTTTCTAACAACTCGTAGAACTCGATGCATAAAACCACACAATCCAGGCACAAACTAACAGAAACGGCCTATTAAAGGGAATCCAAAGGTAACTGGGAATCGAGTCAAAATGCTTCTGGTGAGCCAAGGTCCAGGAGGAGCTCTTTCTGCCAGAAAATGTGTGCGCCACTCCCCTCTCCCGCTCACCCACAAAAACCCACCTCTTTTTTCCAACGTGTTCGCACCCAAATTCATTTCCCGGAGACCCCCTCTTTATCTCAATCTCGCCAAGCCTGATGGAGGGGTGGATTCTACCTCTGCAACCAAGCAGCCTCTTTCTAACAACAATTCACCTCCTCCTCCCCCCTCATTTCCCAGGGATGACACTGTCTTCGTGGGTCCAGAGAATGTTCCTTTGGAAGGTGTCATCCAGTTCGATAAGCTCACCTCTCCTTCACGTCTTGACAAATGGGGGTAAATTCTTTCCTCCCTTTTTTTTTATGCAACTCAGTCTTTGTTATTATTTCTTCTTTGAGAGTTCATGTCGCCTCCGGCCTCAAAATTATGTTGCAGTCGAGTGGCCTTATTTTCTGGTGTGGATGTATTTGCTTTGGTTCTGTTCTCTGCAATTGGGAGATTTAGCCATGGCTTCCCCGTTTTTGACTTCGAGACTCTGCGCACTGCTGACCCTTTTATTGCTGGTACATACACATAAGTGCCCTTTGTTTTTTAGTTATGTCTAGTCTGATTGAAATTTAAAACAAATTTAATGTGGGTAAAAAATGAACAGGTTGGTTTTTGGGCGCTTACTTCCTTGGGGGTTATGGCGAAGATGGCCGTGGAATGAATGGTGTTTCTAAAGCAGTTGTTGCTGCTGTTAAATCATGGGCTCTGGGCATTCCCGTAAGTTTCTGTTGCGCCTCATGTTTCCACAAGTGAAGAATTTGCACATAGTTAAGAAGATTTCACTTATTTGAATTCTAATATCAGAGTAAACTATTTGCTCTGCAAGACTTGGTCCTCATTAATTTTTCTCCTACTGAAAATATTTGATTAGGAGAGCTTGTTATATGCTGTTGAATTATGGTATGATTTCATATTTACCATTAAGATACTTGAACTCAATGAACTTATTCATGTTGTCTGGTGCGTCCATTCATGCCTTTTAAGTACACCCAGGTCTCATTATTTTCTTGATTTTGCAAATCTTTTGGCTAGTGAGCAGAATATATATGTGATGGGACTGTTTGGATGTCCATCAAATTCAGTTTAAATTCTGTTCCGTATACCTTCAAATTGTAGCATCCCAAATCCAGCATTGTTGGAAGGTCTGTCATAAGCAAACATGATGCTAATAACTTTAAATCCCTTCGATGACAAAAAAATTGATGGATTCCTCACTCTTGTGATGGTTTCATGTTTTGTAAATGGTTTTATTTAACAATTATATCATAAAGGTCCATCGTAAATTGCTCTATTCAATATGATAAAAATATCGTTTATCTTTTGCAAATTTCAATAGAGGGACGAAACAAGTGTTACTTCAGTGCATAGCTTGAGAGTATATCATAACGAATATACCATTGGATGCGAGGGAAAACTGATTCACTCGAGCTTCTACTGCCTTAGCTTGTAAGAGAATGAAAGTCTCCATACTAAATGTATTGAAATCTACTAGAAAGCCAATTGATGGGACATTTACAATTAAACTACGCATATAGTGAATTGAATGGCAAGGTAATGCTACAAAAGATAGAATCACCCAATGTACTGCTTGTTTAAGGCCACAATTGCTTTCTAATCAGTTTATACCTTATCTGTTCCTAGAACTACGAACAGAAAGCATATAAATTTGTTTTATTGTTTTTTTCCCCTTAGATGGCTAAATTCATATCCTTGATGACATGGTTTGCTGAATTATAGTAATAGACATCTAATTGCTTCTGCTTGTTTTAAGATAGACGTGTCAAACTTGACTTTCTATTACATTTGCATCTCAGCTTGAAGACATTGTAACTATTCACCTTGTTCATCATTAAAAATAAATGTGCCACCTCAATGAAGCGATTTTTTTAATTTCTCAATTGAAGTTAGGTCTCAGGCTTTTAGGTTTAAGTTTTCTCCTCTTTTGCCTCGCTATCCTTATTTCAATGGTTTTCATTTTTCAATTTTCTTTACATGGCATGTCATTTAAACAGTCCATTGTGCTCTAAATAAACTAAACTCCTTTCTTTCCCAACTACTTGCTTGGCAGCTGGGATTAGTCATAAGGGCAGTAGCATCAGGACATGTTCTGCCATATACTTTAATGTGCCACCTCAATGAAGAGATTTTTTTTTTTTTATTTCTCAATTGAAGTTAGGTTTCAGGCTTTTAGGTTTAAGTTTTCTCCTCTTGTGCTTGCTATCCTTATTTCAATGGTCTTCATTTTTCAATTTTCTTTACATGTCATGTCATTTAAACAGTCCATTGTGCTCTAAATAAACTAAATTCCTTTTCTTTCCCATCTACTTGCTTGGCAGCTGGGATTAGTCATAAGGGCAGCAGCATCAGGACATGTTCCACCATATACTTTTGTTTTAGTAACAATGGGAAGCACTGCTGTTTTACTTATTGGATTGAGAGCACTATTATCCAGCATTCTTCCTAATAATGAGAGTAAGAAGGATGATGTGTACCGGCGTGGTAGCCCTTTTGAACTATTTGAGGTATTCAGTTTTCATGCTTAAGTTTATTTTCACCTTGACCTATGCAAGTTCTTTGTGAAGAAATTCTGATTTTCCCATTTGGGTAATGATTTCAAGTGGGGATGCTTGCTGTACTTCACAAGAGATTCATTACGAAGAAACTGCTATTCCTGTTTATTTCTCCATATAATGATTTAGCCTCTGCAAGCATATTCATTTGTTCTATCATTTAATGTCAAATTAATTTTATCAATTTCATAAGTGCAGCATGTTCAACAAGACTCAAAAAGCACATTAGCTACTCCTTTCTTTTCTTCTTTATTTTAAAATTTCATGTTCCAGTATATGTTATAAATTTATTTTTTTCTGTCATAGCTTTTATTCTTCTTCTAATACTTTGAGACATTGATTGCTAATATTACTAATGGTGCAGTTGCTCACATCATTGGTGCGAAGGTGGTGATTATGGGAGCCGCTCCTTATGTTATTTTCTATCAAGGCATCCACTTTTGAGTTTTGACTCCATACTCTTTGTAGTTACCAGCTACCAATGTACCGGGTACGACAAAAATCCTGGATAGATATGAATTATATATGTTCGTTGGATCTTGAATTTCAATAATTTGCTTGAGCTCCCCTTTGAATGTATTCTACTGTCTAATTTTATGGTATAAAAAATGACATATCAAGTGTAAGCGCCACAGATAATTTAGATTGGTTTATACCAAATCATGTTTCTTACTTTTTGGAACTCTAATCTGAGTCTTGGGTTTACCTAAATATATTTTGTAGAAAACTGTTGTAAAATGGGAAGCATGCAACTTCCTAGAGTATGTGTGAAGAAATTTTAACGTATCAAAGTAGGAGCCTTTGTGGTTAAAAATGGATGCTTTCAGAATTGTTCTGGTGTTTAATGAGCATCAAGATAGGCAGAATCTTTCAGCATGTTTGAGAATTTTCAGGAAGCACAAATATTTATCTTACATAAGTTTATTATTGTTATCATAAGAGAATGTTATCCAATTATATCAAATGTTTGAATATTGTTAGATGATATCAACTACCAATTTTTATCAGCATGGTCTTATTTCTATAACACAATACACGGCCTAAAAGAAAGGGAACTTTCTTTCCTGTTTGTTAATTGTTGTTTATCTTAAGTTTATTATTACTATCAAGAGAATGTTATCCAATGGTATCAAATGTTTGAATATTGTTAAATGATATCAGCCATCATTTTAGATTTTATCAGCGTGATCTTATTTCTACAAGGCAATACTAGGCGTAAAAGAAAGAGAACATTCATTCCCAATAGTTCACTGTATTTATAGATTGGCAACAGTTGCCACCTCTACAATAAATATATAGGCTGTTGAGTATTGTATAGAATCAGAAAAGGTTAAACCATAGATAGAACTCAAGGTTTGTCGGGCTAATTTCCACTAGAAAAGGTGTCAGTCAAGATAATGGTTCATAATTCTTTTCCCTCTTCAATTACCAATGATTCTAAATTCCTTAATATTTCTGTACTTTCTTTTTTTGCCTTACGGGTCTATGTATGGAAAACAAAAGTGTGCATGAATAATTGTATGATTTATATTCGGCAACACGTATGAACTACCCCCTTAGTGTGAAGATGTATACTGTATTCAGATTCTGCTGCTGGTGCTGGAACAGATGTGTGGAATATTTGTTTGATTCTTCTATCTGTATAAAATGATGTCTGCATAGGGGGCATGTACCTTCTCCTCAGTAATCAGTTTTGCTTTTTGCAGTTCACCTGCAGAGCAATTCTGGCTAGCAAAAGAGACTCAGTTTTGTATGTTGTCTTTGCAAGGGCATTGATAGTAATCACCTGCAGGGAGTATAGGAAGGAATCTCATATAATGTGGTACAAGCTGGTTCTCTGCAACTTGATGGGCACCATACATGAGTTGAAAGCATTGAAGTTAAATCACAATTTCTATGGCATTAGCTCTGCCCTTCCATGCACTATAAAGTTTTGCGTTGAAACAATCAAGACTTTTACTTGCAGAGAGATACAAACGCATGTTTTTACCCCATATTGGATTGAAGTTTTGGTGATTCAGCAGCAGGGTTCTAAACGTCTATGCAAAGACGGGAGACCTTCTCTAGTTAATGGCTTAGAACTTTTGGAAGCATGATCTGAGTTGAGGCTAGAAAATCATCCTGAGTGAGAACATCCTTGTTGATGACTAGAAGATGCTTCCCAAGGTTGCCAAACTGTGCAACAGGAAGAGCATTTTTGTGTAATTACATGGAGTAGTGATTAGACATCTAGGAAAAGCAAGGACATGGGGTCCTACTGCTGATACAAAAACTTTAGGATATCCCTACAGCGTCCCATCGCCAGAATGTACCAATAGTAGTTTTTGTTGAACTTTCTCGAGGCATAGCTAACCAAAACCCATGTTTTGACCATCAGAAGTTAGATGGACTATGATCTTGGGTTGAGAAAAAAAAAAACACCTTTTAAACAAACACCATCATTTTGGTAAAATATATTTTGTAATTGTAGTATTCTCTTAACTAAATTATGCTAGAAATAATTTTTTATATATTTTCTCAACAGTAACGTTACACTTAAATTCAATCATGCTAGGTTGCTGTGTTCAATTTTCTTTTTAATTCAATTCATGCAAGAATACACGGTTTGTTCGTGGAAGATAAGCTAGAGGTCTAGTACAACATACAGGATTGAAAATCCAAGTATATTAAGCATGCAATGAACTGATAAAAATAAGTTCTCTAAGTTCCATTTAAATCAAAGGAAAGACAGTAAACAATAAACCCTAATTTGGGAAACAAGGCACGCATGCAACAATCAGGGATAATATTCAAAGGATTTACAAAAAATGCAACAGCGTAGAGCTCAGCTTGGAATTGAAACAAGGCCGAAGTAGGAGGCATTAGAAGGTAAGATCAAATTTTGTTTTAGACCCACGAAGCCATAAAAAGTAGTCTTCGACACTTCTCGCATTGACAAGCAGAGATACAATAAATGGGTTAAATCTTCCAAGGCCCATACATCATCAAACATTTAATGCTTGACCATGGCAACTAAGTGGGCGGGGACGAGCAAAATTAATGTTGTAGTGGGAACCCACTCACCACCTTGGTTGGATTTCCACTTCAAATCTTCTTTACACTCTTTTGTGATCAAGTAGAGCATAGGATAGGATGTGGTTAGTTTTGCTCATCTTCTTGCAAGTCCTGTTTTTTAGGTTCTTCCATTCTTGTTCTAATCTTAACAAAAGAAGAAGCTAATGGTTTCTCATAACTAGTCACTTAGCTGTCCCTTTGATTGAAAGAAGCAGAAACCTCCCTAGAGGAAGCAGGGAGAGAATCTAAGGTGATTGAGACTTCACAAGTGGGCTTAGATATTGACATTTCATCGCATATCTGTGGCGAAAAAGAAAGAAACGGGTACGAAGTGTAGCATGCAAAATAGCCTTAATGGAGGGTGGGTTTAATGTCTCTCTCTCTTTCTCTCTATTTGATCAGTGTTAAGGAGTCTTTTTTTTGTAGAGGAGTGTAATAAAAAGCAGCAAATTTTCAACAGCAAAAGAGAACAGCGTGACAGCACTTGTTGTCCTTCTCAGTTGGGCTTAGACATCTCGCAGAGTGATCTCATATGAATAATCTCCTGACCCCACCTATTGGTCATTGGCCATTAATTTTTGCTGACTTGCTGTGATCTTTCTTTAGATTTTATTTGGATTTTGTGTTCTCACGTGATTCTATTAACTTCTTCCCACATTAAAACTCCCTCTTCCCTCAGACTTCAAACAAAAGGATAAAGATTTGCAAACTTAGCCAACTCAAATATCCAAAACATAAAAGGTAAAGAACATCTTGCTTATTTTGGGTGTATTATGCAATAAGCACAACCACTCTGTCTCAAAAATAAATAAAGAATTTTAAGTATTGACCCTTACCCTCATACACTTGCCAGATCTTGGAATAGAATTCTTGATCATCTGAAAAAAAAAAAA
>CAOGCB010386758.1:0-13174 GCA_948266635.1 Cnidoscolus chayamansa | reverse complement strand
TAAACCTTTGCTAGTTTGGTACCCATTCTTGTCCATGACCTTTCCCACCATATAAGAGATGCCAAAAGAGGATTGAGCTGCCTCAGAAGTTTTAGCCTTGAATGACTGGCAGGAGGTTTACAATGCTTCTTCTGTATTCTCAATGTAGGGAAGTGATTGGGGCTTAATTACAATAATGGCTTCTTCACCCTTGACAATTATTAGCTTCTCACTTGAGATATTTTTTACCCTTTGGTGAAGAGATGATGGCACAATGTTTGCTGTGTGAATCCATGGTCATCCCAGAAGCATCATGTAGGCCGGCTTAATATCCATCACTTGGAAGGTGACTTCAAAATTGCAGGCTCTGATTTGTAATGGCAACTCTATATCCCCCAGCACCTACATCTTGGTGCCCTCAAAGGCTCTCACGATCATGCTGATGGCATGGATACGTGATGGTCTTACCGGAAGCTTAGTTAGGGTGGCGACATGTAAGATATTGAGTGTGGATCCATTATCTATTAATACCTTTGCCACCATGCACTCCCTATATCTTACTATAGTATGCAAAGCCTTTGTAAATGTTATGAAATTAGCCCCTTGTATCTAGCCAACTATTTTCTTGAAATGACTCAGGGTGATGTCAAGTGTTACATAAGCATGATTCAAGACCCTTTTTAGCATATGGTGGTGGGCCTCATAGCTCAAGATCAATGATAATAGGGATATCCTTGCAGGAGTTCTCCTCAACTGCTATACTATGTCATACTCACTTGTTTCATGATTTACAAGAGAAAATCTTCATTATCCTTTTTCTTGGACGGTTTATCTGTACTTCCTATTTCCACTAGAGCTTAATTAGACGACTCAGCTACCCTGGGCTCTTTGGCATTCACTTTGTGCCTTATTCAAGCTCTTGTTAGTTGTAGTAATGCATACTCCTAATTGTAAAATCAACATTCTGTTCACAAGTCGAGAGGGCACCGGATTGTATAACTGATTGAGTGGCATTCATTTGAGGATGAGTCGGCCCTAAAAAGGCAAGCCTATATGTTTAACTGTCAAAAGCCTGTTCATGTAATGGTGTGACATGGAGCTAGTTGTGGACTGTGGGAATACTTTAAACCCATAATTCCATAGGACGACATAAGTATTGGTGATAGGCAATTGTGCAAAAGTTTGTATGATTATTTGCGACTGGATGACCGAGATAGAAAAGATAATTGGGGCCTCCTTGGTTCTTTTTGCAAGGTCCCCACTTCTCTGCTTGATTTGCCAAAACAACATCTGCTTATACCAAGGGCCACCAGCTTAAGTACTTCTTTAAAAAATGCGCAACTGGCGAGGTCATGGCATTTGGCACCTTTATGATACATGCAACTTTTAAGCTAGTTGAGGTCCTCTACGAAGTGCTCATATGATGTTTCAGGCTCCTTATTTGGCATGACAATCTCCAAGATTTTCTCAAAGTAGGGGATGAGCCATTCTACATCGTTAGAGCTACTTGCTTTTTCAAAGGTGACATTGTTTGTGCTCGATCCAGTCATACCTTGATGATTTAGGAGTGGGTTTGTACTGACATTTGGCAGTGCAAAATATGCCTCAATTTTTAGCCAACCGTTTTGTATCAGCGATTGAACTCTGCCTCTTAGTGTGCCTCAATTATCTATAGAATGCCCCGTAGCTCCACCATGTACTCACATTGAGTGTTTGCATCACATCCCCTAGGATAAGGTGGTCAAACTGAATCCATGGGGATGGGCAGGATCTGGTTAACGCTTATGAAATAGCGGTATATCTCACTCAGGGGCATTGGGAAAGATGTATTAGGATATCTAGGTGGCATGGGAGCAGGCACATTGGTAGGCTAACTATTTTATCTCGTGGCATTCATTGGATAGTTTGGCTAAGAAGGGAAAGAATTATGCGGATTAGATGCGCTCAGTTGGTAGCGAATGGTAGTTGATGGTGGAAGGATTAAAGGTTGTTACATACTGAGGCACACTACCGAAAGAACTGTTGTTATATTGAGGAAGCCTAGGGTGAAAGAAAACCCTTTGTTTTTGGAGTTGATAGCTCTGTGTGATAGTGGCATGCACATCCCCTACTTTTTTTCTTCCCCATAGGGGTTGTTCTTTTATTTTCTCCTCTTACTTCCTGCAACTTGTCCAGTCTGAGATTGACCTTAATCCTCTCGCTTGTTTGGATGATGTCAGTGAAGTTATTAGAAGTATTATCGATCATCAAATTGAAGTACAAAGGCTTGAAGATTTCTATAAACAATAAGCAAAGCTCGTGATCTGTTATAGAAGGGTGTACCTCAGTTGTCCTCTCTCGCCACCTTTGGGCATGTTCTTAAAACTTCTCCCTTCCCTTTGGACTAGATTTTAGAGATTTCTCATAGTCAATACGATATCACAATTGAATTTATATTGCTTGACAAATGTATCGGCCAAGTCCTTCTAAGTTCAGACATTTCCCTTGTCCAGCTATATGAATCAAGGAAGCACTGAGCCTGCAAGCCCTTCGTGGAATCCACTTCTTCCACAAAGTTAGTTATCTCTAAATATATTAATCAAAATATAATTAGTTATTTCTAAATATAAAACTACAACGATATTTTATTTACTTAGATTAAATCTTAAAGATGCAAAGATAATTATCTCTAAATATATTAATAAAAATATAATTAATTTGATGACATAATTATAAGTATAAACTTCATTATTCGTTTGTATAACTTTGATTATTTTAATTTTTACTCACAATAGAAATATATATAATACTAAATAAATAAGTATAATATTAAGTCTTTATTATATATTTTGAAAATGATAATTCAAAACTTTATATAAACTTTATTTATTGATTTATATAAATTTAATTACTTTACTCACAATATAAAAATAAATAATATATATATATATAACAGTAAATAAATAAATAAATAAATAAACTATTATTATTATTATATTTTTAAAAATATAATAATTTAAAACTACATAATTTTAATCAAAACAACATAATCATTAAAATATTATTTATATTAAATTATTAATAAATTATCATTTTAATATTTTTAAAATATTATTTAACTCTTCTTTTATATATATAATATTGTTGGTCTCTAATATATGTTCAGGATGGGCTGAATAGGACTTTTTTAAAATTTTATGAATCTTAGTCCCAATTCAGAACTATAAAAATTATTACAATAAATCTCAGAATTCTGTGAAACTAAAATTTCTAAAATCTAAACTTAGACTGTCAAAAGTTTCTTAACTCTGTTTGTGAAACACTAGCAGATAATTTTTTTAAAGGCAAAACTAACTCAGATACGTTTAATAGAGTCTAGATTCAGTGAGACAGATATGAGCATAAATTAATCAAGCATAAATTCAAATAAAAATAAGAGATAGGGAAAGAAAATAAGAACTCATTAATTTTATAGTGGTTCGGCCTTCTTGCCTACGTCCACTCTCCCAAAGCCTCCCTTTAAGAAGTTGCTCCACCATTGACTCTTTTGAATAAAAAGAGACAAGCCTTTATAATCTTTTCTATGTTTTCAAGGATCTTGTAACCTTCTCAAGTTTTTCTAGGCTCTTGTAACATTTTTAAATTTTCTAAAGCTCTTGTAACCTTACACAAATTTTCGAATGCTCTTCTAACCTCACACAAGTGCTTCTCACTAAACACTTACAAGTACAAGCTAACATAAGCTTGCATTCAACCTTAAATAGGTTATGATAGATGAAGAAAATTAACTATAGTGTCTTTCTTATTACGGCAACAGCTATAAAGATGAAGAAGAGTTCGATTTGCCAAAGAAAACTCAATCCTCAAAGTAAATGCTCAAGTAAAGAATTTTATTGTAATAAATTTTTCTCAAGTGTAAATGCTCTTCTTAAGAAATAAATGAGAGATTTTTTTTTATATAGAGTCTTGATGTAAAACTAGCTATTTGAAAAGATTTGGCAGGTAAAAAGTAGATTTCAACACAAAACTAGCATTTATTTTTGTATTTTAGTAAAGTGTCCTACTGAATTGATTTTAGAACCTAGGATCGTGAAAGTAGATATTCTAATTTTGAAAGTCTAGGTTCTACTTTCAGCTCAGTGGTTCTAGTTTTGAAAATCAAGTTCTATTTTTGGCAATTCACAGCTCTCTTATCTTTGAACATTTTCTAAGATTTATTTATACTTAAATAAGTTCTTCAGATGCTTAATCCATTGTCTTGATCCATTGTATGTATTTTTCTCATGTCTTCACATTTGGAACATGATGTTTTGTGATTGAAGAAAGAAACATAAGTTTCTTAAGTTTTGTAATCATCAAAATTTACTATTTGAGTCCATTGGGTTAACATTCTCCACCTTTTTTATGATGACAAAACTTTAGGAACCTCTTGAAGCTCCCTATTTTTTTATGCTTTCAACCAATATATATATGTATGTATGTGAGTACAAAGAATGTAAGCTCCACCTAAATATGATAATCATAAGCATTTTAACTAAGTGAAAGATCAATAATTTAAAATACTGTTAGTTGAATCATATAAAAGGAAAAGATAAGTTCTAACAAAAAAGCATCCAAACAAAAAGGCATCCAACACCATATACAAAATAATTGTTTCAAAGATGAAAAAAAAAAAACCCAATTAACCTAATTGTTCCATAAGTAGTTCTAAACAAATGTAGATATACTCCTCTTTTTTGTCATTTATCAGAAAGGGAGAAAAAAGAGATGCTCATCATGGAATGGACTTGGCAGAGATCCTCTGGCTCTTCCTGGTGGCAGGAGGCTGAGCATTCTTCATAGCAACCTTCTTGGTATGTGTTTTCTTTACTGAAGGAGTGGTGGCATTAGATTCAGAAGTGATAGGAGAGGAGGAAGGAAGATCTTTTCTTGCTTCAGGGAGACTGTTAGATTGGCCTTGCACAACAATTAGAGGTGAGATGTGTTCATGTGCTTCAGAAGTGCCCTGTGGATCCTGTTCAGAAGATGCAGAAGGGAAATGTTGTTCTGGTGCTGCTGAAGGTATAACTACAACTTCATGTTCATTTGGTTTATCCCTAGCCTCTTCAGAAGTTACTGAGTGCTGCTTAGGTGTGAATTTTGTCATTAGTGAGGCTGAGCATGCTGGATCTTCAAAATTTCTACCATCATCAACATTGTGCTGAGAGGTACCTGCATCAGAAACAGGGACTGCTCCAGTTCTGGAGGCAGCAGTTAGGAGGTCTAAGATTTGAAAGTGGTGTCCAGTAAGCATGTTTAGCTTTGTGTTCACAACTGTTTCCATCTTTTAGAGCAACTTAAGTATTTGGATTTCTAATTTGTATTTCTTTTTCTTGAGTTGGGCTTCTTCAATTAGACTACTTAAGTTGACCTCATCCTCAGCACTAAAGTGAACAGCCACAGATTTCCCTTTCCCTTTCCTAGCCTTTTACAGCTCAGTGCTAGATTCACTTTCACTGTCATCACTATTGTCCTCCTTTCCTGATTTCTTATGGCTAACAAAGGTGTCTTTGAGCTTAATTAATTTTTTGGACCCGAGAGGAAAGGGTATTGAGTGAGTAAAGAAGAAAAGGGTGAGACATATTGCATAAGGTAGTCCTCTTATGGATGTACTCTTAATCATCATTTTGAATATCAGGTAAGGGAGATTGAACTTGACTTTTTCAACTAGATGCCACAACATACATGCATTTATCTTACTAACATAAGTTTGGCTCTCTACTCTAGGACGTAGAAAGTGAATGATAAAGAAATAAAGGATTCTAGTTTCAGGATTTAGAAGCATGGGATTATGAAGCTCATGGGGTGTAATGTGAGTGGGAGTCAATATTTTCAAAAATGCTTTCTCTTTGAAATTCCCCAACTTATTGATATCCTTAAAACTCCCAATTTTGGTTCTTTAGTTAGGGATCATGAATGCCTCAACAGTGGTGGAAGTATCTATCATGTAAGTCCTATGGTTTATCTTGATAGTGAAAGATTGTTTATCCCTAGAGATCATCATATTGTCATAGAAACTGTAAACCAAGTCATCATATACCAACCTTTTAAAGACATGAATTTCATCTAGCCTTAATATTCTACCATCTTCCTAATATTAGTGCTAAAATCATCATAAACATTCTAGTAAATCCATCGTCTTGGTATAAATTTTCTTTTGAGGAAAACTAGAGAATGGCTAGGTGACTTTGACTTAATTTTATCGGACTCATTTGGTTTAGGCATTTCAAGTTAGGTTCGGATATATGGATACCTGTTTGGTGCGCTTTTGACAACCTTTCAAAAGTCCTCAACTTTTTAGATACTGAAGCATCTTTAGAGTCTGTGGAGATATACATCTCTTTCTCCTCAAGCTCAATAGGGGCTTTTCCTTTTGGGTTGCTCATATTTCTCTTTACTCTGGCCATTTTTGCTAACAGAAGAAAATCGCTTTTTAGAGTAGGGTTATTTACAGAATTTCTAATTTTATAGAACACCCTATTTATGCTTTTCAATGTGAAGAAGAATAAAACCAAGATGAATCGAGAGACATACCTGTGTTGAAATTGAAGATTGAGATCAAACAAAAATGAACAGAGAATAAATTTAGAAACCCCTAAATGAAGCTCCTTTAAATATTCTTCTTAAGTTGCAGTTTTGTGTGAAATGGTTTTTGAAATCATGCAGGAGAATGGAAACCTCTCTCAGTAATTTTAGAAGAATAGAGAGGAAACGTTTTTTCAGTTTTCGAATTTTGTAAACCGTCAGTGTAGAGGAGCAGTTCTTGTCTTCTTGCGTTTTCATGAAAGAGAGAAGGTAGAATGACGGTCGTTTGGTTGAGTGAGACTTAGGAGGGAAAGAATCCATTGAATTCATTTTGAAAAGTGGCCAAACGTTTTCTGACCAGAACATGTGAGAGTGACATGGGGTACATTGCTATGGCAACCTAGGTTGAGCTGTCATACCCTCTGCTTAACACATGCCTTTGAGTGGAAGACTACTTAATTTTCAATTTCTATTCTTCTTCCAATTCTTCATCAATTGAGAAATTTCTTTCAATTGCTCCAGATTTTGGAGATTCATTGCTTAAGGATATTTCATCTTTGCTTCTTCTCATCATTTTCTTGGTGCCATTTTGAGGATTTTCTGTTTCAAGAGCTTTAAGGATTCTTTTCTCAGAGAGATCCTTTCTCCTACATGTATGTTTTTCTTTGATCTTTAACTCTGTTCGTGGGATGTTCTTCTATGTTAGATTTAACCATAGTTTCAAGCTTTGGAAAGTCTTTTGTGAATTTTAACTGTTCAGTATCATAAGTTCTAAAATCAATTTTTTGATGTTCTAAATTTTGATTTTAGACTGATAAATTTTGTCTGTCAATGTGCACAATTGGTTTTCACCTTTCTCTTATTAAATGCAAGTATGGCTAGAATTTCTTCAGTCTTTTTATTCTATTTTTCAAAGGGTTCATTAATCCCTAATTCTCTCCTAATTTTAGAAAAAGTGTCTTCATTCAAAGGCTTGGTGAAGATGTCAGCTATATGCTCTTCCGACTTTAAAAACTCTAATTTTATGTTTCTATTTTGAACATGGTCTCTAATGAAGTGGTGTCTTATTTCTATGTGCTTAGTTTTGGAATGTTGAATTGGATTTTTGGATAGATTAATTGCATTAGTGTTGCAACACCTAATGTGAATTTGATTAAACTTTAATCTAAAATCTTCTAATTGTTGTTTCATCCATAATATCTGTGCAAAACAACTACCAGCGGCTACATATTCTACTTCTGCTATAGATAGGACTACTGATGTTTGATTCTTGCTGTCATGAAATGAGTGAGTGTCCTAAAAACTGACATGTGCTTGAAGTGCTTTTCCTATCAACTTTGCTGCCTACAAAGTCTAAATGTTGTATCCTACTAGATCAAACTATTTGTTTTTAGGATACCATAGCTCAATATGATGATTTGCAATTAAATATTTGAATGTCCTTTCAACTACTGTCAAGTGTGATTCCTTAGGAAAAGATTGAAATCTTGCACAAAGATACGCACTAAAATGTATATCAAGTCTAGAAGAAGTAAGATACGAGAGAGAACCAATCATACATCTATATGTCTTTTAATCAACGTTCTTACCATTCTTATCCTTGTCCATCTTGATGGTTGAGCCCATAGGTGTTCCAATGCATTTCATAACAACCATTTTATATTTTTTGAGCATGTTGATTGCATATTTTGATTGACTTATGAATATTCCATTTTTGAGTTGTTTGATTTGTAGTCCAAGGAAGAAATTGTTTGATTTGTAGTCCAAGGAAGAAATTGAGTTCACCAATCATGCTCATTTTAAACTCACTTTGCATAATCTTTGAGAAGCTTTTACATAAAGAATTATTAGTTGCACCAAAAATAATACCATCCACGTAGATTTGAACTGTAAGCATATCTTTTTCTTTTCTTTTAATAAAAAGAGTGGTGTCAACTTTTCCTCTATTGAATTTATTTTTCAATAAGAACTTACTAAGTCTTTCATACCAAGCTTTAGGTGCTTGCTTTAATCCATAGAGAGCTTTAGTAAGTTTGTAAATATGATTTTGAAAAATTGGATCTTCAAATCCAGGTGGTTGAGCTACATATACTTCTTCATCTATATAGCCATTTAAGAAAGCACTCTTTACATACATTTGATATAGCATAAAGTTTTTCTAACATGCAAATGCACACAACATTCTAATAGCCTCAATTCTAGCAACAGGAGCAAAGGTTTCCTCAAAGTCTATACCTTCCTCTTGATTATATCCTTGAGCTACTAGTCTTGCCTTATTTCATATTACATTTCCATTTTCATCCATCTTATTTCTAAATACTCACTTTGTACCAATAATTGAATAGTTCTTGGGTTTAGGAACAAGTGTCCACACTTCATTTCTTTCAAATTGATTAAGTTCTTATTGCATAGCAAGAATCCAACTTTCATCATTTTGAGCTTCTTTATAATTTTTGGGTTCAAGTTGTGAAATAAAAGCTATATTACCAAAATATCTTCTTAGTTGAGCTCTTGTCATCATTCTTTGTGATGGACTGTCAATGATATTTTCTCTTGATTGATCTTTATGATATCTCAACTCTTGAGATAAGTCTTCATGTTGAGGTTCATTGATTTGTAGCTCTTCTAAATTTGGCAAAGGGTTGTCCTCTTGTTCATTTTGTTTTTTATTGGAATTTGAGCCTTGTTGTGCCTCATCAACCTTATCTTTCGTATGATCATCTAATGTATTGCCATTTTATTGTTGAAAAATGCTCATAATCATCACTGGTGGACATTATTGGTCCATTTGAGTTAGATTCATCAAAGATAACATGAATTGACTCTTCTACAACCAGAGTTCTCCTATTAAATATTCTATAAGCTTTGCTATGGTTTGAACATCCTAAAATTATCCCTTCAATATACTTGTTGTCAAACTTCTTGAGATTTTCTTTATCATTCAAAATATAACATTTGCATCTAAACACATGAAAATAAGATATATTAGGTTTTCTTCCTTTCCAAAGTTCATATGGTGTCTTTTTTAGAATGGCTCTAATATTAACTCTATTTATGATGTGACATGAAGTACCTATGGCTTCAGCCTAAAAATATTTAGGTAAGTTATTTTCACAATGCATAACTCTACCCATTTCTTGTAAAGTTCTATTTTTTTCTTTCCACAACTCCATTTTGTTGTGATGTCCTTGGAGTAGGAAAATTATGAAAAATACCATGTAAAGTACAAAAGCTTTTGAATGATGAATTTTCAAATTCTTTACCATGATCACTCCTTAATGATGTAATGCAATACCCTTTTTTATTTTGAACCATTTTGCAAAAAGCTTAAAATGATTTGAAAGTTTCATCCTTATGTCCAAGAAAGAGTACCCGTGAAAATCTAGAATAGTAATCTACTATTACTAATGCATATGATTTTTCTCCTAGACTTGTGGGTATTACTAGTCCAAAAATATCTAAAATTAAAAGTTTTAATGGCCTGGATGTAGACACAACTCTTTTTGACTTAAAGGAAGATTTTATGTGTTTTCCTAAAGAACATTCTCTACAAGTATAGTCAACTTCATAGTTAATTTTTGGAAGTCCTATGACTAAATCTTTTCTAGATAATTTGGAAAGAAGGTGCATACTAGCATGTCCTAATTTTCTATGCCATAGTAGAGGATTGTCATGTAATGTCATAAGACATTTTGAGATATTTTCTTTAATCATCTTTATATTTATTAGATAAACATTATCTACTCTTGAAGCTATAAATAGAGTTTTGTCATGAGAGTCATAAATTTCACAATAAGTAGGGTGAAAAGTTACCTTATACCCTTTATCACATAACTGACTTATACTCAAGAGATTGAACTTCAAGCCTTGTACCAAGGCTACATTTTCAATTGATGGATTTTCTCTAATAGATCCAACTCCAATGATTTGAGCTTTTCCTTTATCCCCAAATCAAACATGTCCACAATTCTTCATTTCTAATTTTGTAAATTTCTTCATATCTCCAGTCATGTGTCTAGAGCATCCACTATCAATATACCACAATTTTGTTTCTTGATCATTCTTCAAGCATACCTGAAAGAGATTCATTTATATTTAGGTACCCAACTTGATTTGGGTCCTTGGGGGTTAGACTTCCTTGAAAAGGTTCCTTTTGGAACCTAAATCTTTTTTAGTTTCATAGTTCCTTTTATTATTGCACAATCTTTGATTATATGTCCTTTGTGACTACAATAAAAGCATGTAATTTCAGGCAATGAAGAGAAAGTAGATTTGATGAAATGATTTTGATAATAGTTATGTCTAGTGAATCCATAAAAAAACCAATCTCATATATGTTGTTACTAAGTCTTCGTGATCCTAAAAGAGCATTTAGATTTTCTTTTCTCTTGGTAAAATTTGCTAAATCATTGATTAATGATTCAATTTTAGCTTCTAGTGATTTGTTCCTGCTCAGTAACTTTAGGTATGAAACTTTAGACTTTTCTAGAGCTCCTTTTATTTTGTCTATTATTTCAATTTGTTCATTGTAGCAATCATTTTTCTTTTTTAAAGATGCATGTTCTAATTTTATTGTTTGACTTTCTTATTTCAGATAATCATTTTCAAGTTTTAATTTTCCACATTTTTTCTTGTAAGACTTATACTCACTATAGACATGAGCAAAAGCAAGTTCTAAGTCTGCTAAATTAGATTTGTCAGGAATATGTACCTCATTATCTTCTTTATTTGTAGTGTCTCTAGGTTCTTCAAGTGTCATACAGTAAATGTTGGTTGTTTCTTTATCACTGACTTCTTCATTTGTAGAGCTGTCACTAAGAACCCAAGTTACTGCCATTGCCTTTTTGTCTTTTTCTTCCTTGCTCATATTTTTCTTCTTTATTTTTGGACAATTTGATTTGATATGTCCTGGTTTGTTACATCCATAACAAACTATGATCTTATTTTGTTCCTTGTGAACATGTGCATCTTCCTTTAGAGTGTATCTTTTGAATAATTTCTTGTACTTTCATCCACCTTTCTTAAAAGCTCTTCTAAATTTTCTAGCAAGCATTGCCATTCTTTATCATCACTTGATGGAGTAGAAGAGTCACTTGATTCAACTATTAGTGCATCAACTTTCTTCTTTACTTCATTAGTTTTTAGGGCAATTCCCTTTTTAAATGTTTTTTTTTTCATGCAGATCCTTCTTGAACATCATTTCATGGGCTATAAAATAGCCAATCAGTTTATCATATCTAAATCTTGAAAAATCTTTTATGTTAGAGATCACTATAATTTTTGCTTCCCATGATCTTGATAGTGACCTCAGAATCTTCTTGACTAATTCTTCTTCCTCAAAAGTTTTTTCTAAGTACTTTCAGTAAATTTACAAGGTTAGTGAACTTTGTACTCATTTCAACAATTGTCTCTCCTTTCCTCATTTCAAACAGCCCACAGTTATGAACCATAATATTGGCTTTTGTTTCCTTCACCTGGTTTGTTCCTTCACCTGGTTTGTTCCTTCATATGTTACCTCTAGCTTGCCCAAATTTCCTTGGCAGATTCACAACCTGAAATTCTATTATATTCATTGAACTCAAGAGCACAATGAAGTATGTTTATTGTTTTTGCATTTATAGAAATTCTTTTCCAATCTTAATTAGTATACTCAGATGGAATTTTTTTAAAGAAATCAATTTCCCTATGTGGAATGTATGGACCGCTTTGTATTACTCTCCAAGATTCAATATTTATAGACTGTATGAAATTCCTCATCCTAGTTTTCCAAAAAGAATAGTGTGTGTCATTGAAGAGTGGTGGTCATGTGATAGAATGTCCTTCAACTAGTAGGGGTGGAATCCCTTCAGAATTACTAGATGACCCAGCTATGAGTATGTGTCTTAGTTGGATCTCTATAAAGTGATTAGACCTTGAACAGAAGAGTTAGGCTTTGATACCAAATGTCGGTCCCTAATGTAGGTCCAAGAGGGGTGAATTGGACCTTTTAAAATTTTATGAATCTTAGTCCCTGCTCTGAACTATAAAGATTATTACAGTAAATCCCAGAATTTAGTGAAACTATAACTTCTAAAATCTAAATTTAAACTGTCAAAAGTTTTTGAACTCTGTTTGTGAAACATTAACAGACATGTTTTTTAAAGGCAGAACTAACTCAGATACGTTCAATAGAGTATAGATTCAGTGAGTCAAATATGAGCACAAATTAAACAAACATAAATTCAAGTAAAAATAAGAGATAGGAAAAGAGAATAAGAAATCATGAATTTTATAGTGGTTCGGCCTTCTTGCCTACGTCCACTCTTCCAAAGCCTTCCTTTGAGAAGTTGCTCCACTATTGTCTCTTTTGAATGGCAAAAGACAAGCATTTACAATCTTTCCCAAGTTTTCAAGAATCTTGTAACATTTCTAAGTTTTCTTAGCCTCTTGTAACTTTTCTAAGTTTTTCAAACCTCTTGTAACCTTATACAAGTTTTCTAAGGCTCTTGTAACCTTACACAAGTTTTCTAAAGCTCTTGTAACCTTACACAAGTTTTCTAAGGCTATTGTAACTTCACACAAGTGCTTCTCATTAAACACTCACAAACACAAGCTAATACAAGCTTGCTCTCAACCTTAAATAAGTTATGGGTAGGTGAAGAGAATTAACTCT